>JAQIWH010001878.1:0-28042 GCA_034695005.1 Cryptops parisi
CGAGTAGTTTGAAATTAAAAATCTTGCATACAA
Source organism: Cryptops parisi (assembly GCA_034695005.1). Classification (NCBI taxonomy): domain Eukaryota; kingdom Metazoa; phylum Arthropoda; class Chilopoda; order Scolopendromorpha; family Cryptopidae; genus Cryptops; species Cryptops parisi. The sequence goes on from JAQIWH010001878.1 coordinate 34, forward strand.
GAAAAATTCCATGACCAGTAGAGAAATTCCCTGACTTTTTCAAGATTTACCCTAAATTCCCTGACTTTCCAGGTTTTGCCAGGTTTTGCCAGGTTTTTCCAGGTCGTGGAAACCCTGTATTAGAAACACAGTGAGATTCCTCAAGATCCGACCAAAAATTCAGGGAAAATCTGGGTTTGAAATCCGAAGAAAAATTTGAGATCCGACCAAAAAATCAGGTGGTCCCTTTAAAATAATAAACAAAAACAACTGACACAAGACGGGTTTCTCTTGTGAATTGGTCGTAATGTTAATAAACAACAACCCTCAACTAGTGGGAGAAGGGTAATTCACCTTCCATTGGACAGTAATGTTCCTTCTACTATTTTTAATAAACTTAAATAATATTTTTTATGTATACTATTATAAATGCGCAAACATTCAACTTGAAATTAAATGTACTTGTTTTATCATTGTTTACCAATATGATTTTAAAATAGGTGTAAAAATGTTTTATAATGGGCGAGAAAACATTTTATAAAATAAAATTTTATTCAATTTATAGTGTGTCTTTTGTTTTATTTTTTATTAAATTTTATTTTTTTTCACTTAAAATGTTTTATATCGGGTATAGGGGGCTCTGAAACAAATTAATTCAAATTACATTATTTCTTATGAGGAAATTCAACTTGAAATCCGACCAAACTCGAGAACCGAACGGTTTCCTGGAACGGATTGTGGTCGGATCTCGAGGGTCCACTGTGATAGTTATTCAAAATATTCAAATATATGCTTTAACAAATAGGGTTCAAACTTCATAGTTTAGCTTGAAACAGATCTGTGTGTACAGGCTTTATTCGAATGATAATCAATTATTGTAAATGTCGGTTTTTTCTTGCGGTTATTATTTCTTTATTTCAAGCAGACGGATGCATTGTAATAAGAATTCTGCCTGTTATCGTGAGAAAACTACCCGTACACAATGGCTAAGTTCACGATGCAGCTTTTTTTCGCTTATAAGCGCTAACTTATAGCAGTTGCTGCTACAACGTGACCGACTTGTTAGCGATTATAAGCGAAAAATGCTGCATCGTGAACTTAGCCAATGTAGCACTGTATCGTGTTCAGGCACATTGTAACATACATTGAAAAATCAAACTGTTAAGTCGAATGAAATGAGTTTACGTTCGTTTAACCATTGCAGGTTACGATATAGTGTGTCTGCATTGACCGTTTGCCATACCTACTGTATACGGCATGGTAGTACGTTAACATAAAACAATGCAGGTATTACCTTAGACTTTGCACATCAAATCTACTCTTTTGGGAGATAATTTAGAATAATAGCTACGGTTACTATTCGAGGGCAGTTTTTATTGCATTTGTGGAGTTTTTCCTGCGGTTATTATTCGAGGGCAGTTATAATAAATTGAATAAAATTGTATTTTATAAAATGTTTTCTGGGTGGGTCTCACCAAGCATAACAATACCTCAAAATTATTACAGGAAGTGTTTTTCACCTGTGTACAGTAGTAATTAAGTGGGTTTTTTTTCAAACATTCTGACATTCATCTGTTACTGCACTGTAGTCAACTAGAAAACGATGGTGTACTATATATCAATGGATATCTTTTAACATACTAACCATATAGGAATACTTACTCATCATACAAAAGGTGTAGTCATCCAAATACAGCCAGAGTTTATCTCCAACACAGCTATATCGAACACAAAATAAAAGGTCGTTAGAGTTGTTGAATAATAAGTACAGATAGTTAGAGACTTGGAGTTAAAACTTTTACAACCTCCACGTTCATCTATGCGAGTCGGCAGGTTTGTGTTCTGTTCTCTGTTGTTGTTGTTGTTGCTAACTTGGCGACTTTGTCGCTATATCTGCAATTTTTCACACAGCGACAAAATGTTTTTTGTTAGTGACTTTTGGAATTTGATTTTTAGCACAAACTTTTAGTGAAAGTTCATGCTAAAAATCATTGAAAAACGGTCTATTACTGCATAAAAAATAGAGAAGTTAATAATAGACATCTTACACGGTATATGAATGTTGATTAAAAAGTAATTAAGACCAATGTTTTCCTTGACAGCAATTGAATGATTAAGTTGTTGTAATAATATCGATATTTTTTTAAAAACATTTAAATTTTTAATATAAATATACACAACATTTTTTTTTAAGTTAAGAGACTTAACTCGTTAAATATTATGACTTACTATGAAAACTTTAAATAGAAAAAAATTAACTTTAAAAAGTTTTAGCGACTTTTTCTAGCGACTTTCTGGATTGGCAACTCCCCCTGTGTAAATTTTTTTGCTAAACTTCTTTGTCCGTTCGTGATCATACAAAATACATTACATTGGATGTTAAGATAGACATTGGATTTCTAAATTGAAAAATCAATTGACATCTCATGGTGTAAAGCGGAGTATCTTTTTTTCAGTATGAGAAATCCAATATGTTTATGCACTCCATTGTGTGTCAAACCAGTTGCAAGGTCAATTACAAAACAAGCGCGAATTTCAAAAATACAAAATTGGCTATATTTCAGATAACAGAGAACCGAAAACTAAAACGTATTAATTTTATTGGTTGTTCTTTTTACTTAAGCTTAATCTAACCTGGTATCTATTAGTGCTTCTCAAACGGGATCCCATTATCTCCCAGGATTAAAAACTGCCTCCCGACAATCTCGGGATAGAAACCAAATGGGAATCCTATTTTTAATTACTCTTTATTTAAATTTTAATCACCAGAAATATTCTCACACGAAAGAGAAATAGTACTAGTTTGTCTAATTTAGAATAAAATTATTTTCTATACCCTACGAAAATGTTTACAATTTTCAAATAAAAATGACTTGTTATTGAAAAAACTAAAACAGTTTTTTTCAGTGAAAAATACTCATGAATTGAATATTTAAAAATAACTTAAAAGTTTGTTTTTCCATTGCAGGTCCGCGTAATTTATTCCTATGATTTGCTGGTTCACAGATGTGAAAACATTGAAAACCAATGCCCTATATTAAGTATAGGATAGTTCTTCTGCTGATGTTGTAGTATTCAAGATAATAAAAATGATGAAACTGAAAACTTTGTGTTTGCCAAAGCTAGAAGTGTCAACTGCTTGCAAATGAACATCTTCATCATAAATTGAATGCTGCCATTTCCAAAGCCATCTGAGTTGAGAATTAAAAAATTTTATCTTACAATTGAAAGCTTGCTTGGAATAACGTTGCATGTAACAATTCATAGTTTTGAGTAAATGGCAAAAGAAGTATTCAGCAGCACATCGATTGTCACATATTTGGTGCCCAATTTCGAAGTGATATATGTATGTTTTAGGTAGGTATGAGTTTGTCTATTGAATGCACTGGCTAGGCCCATATATGAGGCACAGTTTTCCATAATAATCTGAATATTGAATTTTTGTAAGGTACAACGTTATTCCAGGCAAGCCTTCAATTATTTAAAACACATCACAAAAAAAAAAGAATATTTTGGAAGCAACAAAATGCATACAGATAATTTGAACGATTTAATGCATTAATCCTGGAATGCTACCCTAATTTCTAACTACATGAATGTTACCTTCGCGTAGCATGTAGTTGTGTTTGGTTAAGAATTGGTCATATTAAAATCTGATTTTTATTTGCTCAAATTAACTAAAATGACAATCATATACAGTAATTACAACTAGGTAGTTGTAATCACTTTACATAAAGTACTTGTAGTAAAGATGAGCCAAGGCAACCTCGTGGAGTCTGGATTTATTGTAAGAGGTGAGCCAGGCAGGTGTCACGGAGTTTATTGGACGTGAGCTCATGCTATTAAAGCTGTCAGGTGCTATGGACCTGGTGTTTCGCCCAAGCCTGAAGATCAGAGAAAATGATGCAATGGGTAAAGATGAAGGAGGAGCTTGTGAGACCGGTCTTGGCTGCAGTCTGCGAGAGTAACCAGGAATGCCAACATGACCTACAACCCACATCAATTTCACTTTACGATAAATGATTTTATAAATTTAGTTTAAAAGTTTTTGGAAGGATTATAAAATCAGTCTCAGCCTGGAGTTTAAATTATTAATAACTGAGTTAAAATTATAATAACAATAATTGAAGGGACTTGTGTAAAAGAGTGTTTAGTAACATTTTTGTCAAAAATGACCTAGAATCATTTTGGAATGTTTTAGGTGCAATTCTACCTTCCTAACACAAGGTAGAATTGCACCTAAAACATTGCAAAATGATCCTAACACATCATTTTGGATCAAAACAATACTAAATGCAAAATTATTAGTGCAAGAAGTGTGAAGTAGCACACAGACAGAACAAGGCAAGTTCAGAGGCACGTTCCTCGTCAAGCAACACAATGTTATTTTGTTGCGATGATGCACATTCGCAAGCATTTGAGCATTTAACTTCGTGTCACTACCATTTTATCCAAACAATGAACACGCCTCTGCTCTTTTAACATGTTTTTCTCAAAATTGTAAAAATGTTACGCAACACCCTTTTACACAAGACCTTTTAATTATCATCACTGTAATCTCAATTATGCCATCCACAGATATTAATATCTTGGTGCCAAAGTGTTACCAGCTTGGGGTGGAGTGCACAGTGTTCTAATTTTTTAATATAGATAAGACAACTTTGTTGTCCTGAGAAAAATACATGCACATCTTCGACCTCCTGTGTCTGTCATTTATTTCGACCACACATACAATTAACCCACATTTTGGAGAGAAGGAAAAGTCTACACTATTAATGTAACGTTAATATTTTAGACAAACTCTCCAATACAAATAGTCAAATGGAAGAAGTCTATTTAAAAGTTTCTTTCTGCTAATAGCCACACTGACAAAAACATTTGCGAATGTTGGAGGTTCAAAATGCATGGCACAGGTCCCTTAGCCAATGTACGAATAATCACAGACAAATGTTATTAACTGTCAATAGCACAAATAAATGAATAAAAGTCACAAAATTTTCCTGAATACCAATAATCAGCAGTGCTGTAGATTCTTATATCAACATACAAAGAACAACACAGATGTAACAGTAGCAAAACGTCAAAAAGTAAAATAAAAAGACGACTGGTGCACTTAAATACAAACATGGTTCTATTTTTCCCTTTCATGTGAAAAATTGCCAAAATATTTGTAACAGTTTTTTGTTTTACATAACTGAATGCTGATAAAGGATCGCATTATAAGTCCGAGCCCATGTTTCATCACCATTCGAACACACATATTCAAAATTATACAAAAAAATTGTATAATTACAATAAGTCATACAAAATATACAAGGAATCATATGTTTCTGCAGATTTAAACAAGTGACGACTAGAGCATTCATCAATGTATTAATGAAGCACTTCTTGCAAATGGAACATACATAAGGTGTCTCACCTGTGTGAACTTTTTGATAAATTTTCAAAAATCATGCCCGAATAAAGCACTTTTTTGCAAGTGAATCATACCTAAGGTTTGAAACCTGTGAAACTCGTTGATGAAATCTTAAATTCCATGTACTCTTACAGCACTTTCTGCAAGTGGAACTTTCATGTTTTTTCATTTGTGTAAACGCTGATGACTTCTCAAATGTGATATCTGCTTGAAGCTCCTTTTGCAAATAGAACATTCATAAGGTCTTTCACCTGTGTGAACTCTCTGGTGAATTTTCAAATAAGATGCATTAAAGTATATTTTGCAGGTGGAACATTGAGATTGTTCACCCTTGTGAACTCTTTCATGGAATTTTAAGTTCGATGAATTAATAAAACACTTTTTGCAAGTGGAACATTTGAATGGTGTTTCACCTGTGTGAACTCTCTGGTGAATTTTCAAATAAGATGCATTAAGGTATTTTTTGCAAGTGAAACATTGAGATTTATTATCTGTGTGAACTCTTTCATGGGATTTCAAGTTCGATGAATTAATAAAACACTTTTTGCAAGTGGAGCATTTGAATGGTTTTTCACCTGTGTGAACTCTCTGGTGAATTTTCAAATAAGATGCATCAAAGTATTTTTTGCAGGTGGAACATTGAGATTTTTCACCCTTGTGAACTCTTTCATGGAATTTCAAGTTCGATGAATTAATAAAACACTTTTTGCAAGTGGAACATTTGAATGGTTTTTCACCTGTGTGAACTCTTTGGTGAATTTTCAAATACGATGCATTATTGAAACATTTTTTGCAGGTAGAACATTGAAATTTTTTACCTGCATGAACTCTTTCGTGGAATTTCAAGCATGAGTTAATAAAGCACTTTTTGCAAGTAGAACATTCAAACGGTTTTTCACCTGTTTGACCTCTTTGGTCAGTTTTGAAGACATGTGCATGACTGAAAGTCTTTTTGATAGTGGAACATTCATAAGGTTTTTCACCAGTGTGAATGTTTTGATGAATTTGCAATTGTGATGTCTGATAGGAGCTTTGATCACAAGTAGAATATGTGCATGATTTTAATACCGCAGGAATGAGTTTATGGGTCCTTAAATCATTGGTTTGAGCAAATGCCTCATCACAATACAAACTGTTGAACAGTTTTCTTGCAGTACAATTCTTGTAATGGTGTACCAATGCTGAAGTTGTAGAGAATTTCTTTTTACACTGCAAACAATTTAAACCTTTTGCATCTTCATGAAGTTTCGCATGGCACTGCCAATCTGCAAAGTTAGAAAATTCTTTTCTACACTTGTGGCACCCGTAAATACTTATATTAGAGTCAGGTTGTTCAGGAGTCTTCATAGATGCAGAAACAAAACTTTTCGATGTAGATGAAATGGAATTGTAAATCTGTTTGCTCTCATCACCGGCAGCAGATTCAGATAAATCCTGCAATTGGGGCATCTTCAACTTCATATGAGATTGGCATTCTTTGATTTCATTTTTATCATGGAGTGTTGCCAAGTCCAACCATTCTAAACGCACGAAGCATTCTTTAATTATTGTTGTTTCCAATTGATTTTCATCAACAACTAATTTGAAATCACAACGATATGACTCGTTATTCACATGATGGCTTTCATATGCATCCCCTGGTTTTGTTTCATGGTTTGAAATAACACTGGGAGTTGACAATCGTACAGTTTCCTTTTTTACCATACAATTTTCTTCAACTCTAATGTTAGGTATTTCTTGTGCACTAAGAGCATCACCAACTACAGCATCATTGAAAATATTTTCAACTTTAACTTTGGTCTGCATCGGAGTTTCAGGAAGTTCAGCATGATAATTCAAAGAAGAAGGCTCATAAGCAAGTCCAATGTTTGAAGGTATCAAACAAACCAAGTTGGACAACTCAAATAATTCAACTTCTTCACATTCAATTTTGATGGCTAAAGGTTCAGCAGATATCGGAATGAAGAAAGTAGTAGTTGTTAAATTTCGATTCATCTTCAATGCTTGTTCATCATTGTATTGTAGTCCAGGAACCATATTTCTGCTTCTATCTTGAGTCACCCAAGCAATACCATCATGGGCTGTTGGTTGAGTTACGAGTTTCATATTACCACGGTTCAAGAAAGTCATGTGATGTAATTCCCCAAAGCAAGTCACCAAAAATTCATTATTGATAACCATAGAACATCTTGTTGGCATACATCCTGCTGACTCAACATTGTTACAATTCTGTAACAATGAATCACCTATAAGGAGAATTGAATTTTTTTTTAAAAAACAGTTTTTAAATTATTTTTATTGTGGTTGCAGTAATTTTATTTAATGCACTAAATATTATTTAATTCCAGTCAGTTAATTTGGAGCATTGTTGAAAAAGTATTGTTCAGGAACTTTGTAAGTTAAAAGTAACTTTGTGAGATATTGTTATAAAAAGAATATGTATTAGTATTGTTAGAAATGTATGTTCCTGATGAAGTACATTCAAAAGTATCAGTTTCAATATATTCTTATGAAACTTTAGTCTTCGATTCATTTACTGATTGCCTGTCCTGTGTCATTTGAATACGATGTTGGACCACTCAACAAAATATTGGTCCATCCCTATTGACAATAGTTGACGACATCACGATGGCAACGTGATTAGTGGAAATCGGTACGAGGAAAACGCCAGATCTTGCCGCTGCGAGCCGATAGCCTTGTAAAATACACAATGGCAAATACCGCCCAAGTGGAAACTTAAGCCAGAAATCTGAAATTTGGGAACTACCTGTATAATTTATTTTTATTTTTAAATGCAACATATCAAAATTTACACAAGATTTCTATACTGTACCTTTAAATAAAGCCATTAACCAGCAGTTTGATTTAGAGAGATTAATCAATATTTCAACCACACTAAATTATATTTATAAACAGATTTTGTAATATTTCAGAAAACAATAAAGCTTCACTTCATTATTGGATGATATAATTTCATAAAGATTTAGGCTGCATTTACGCTGGATGCTTTTTCGCTAACATTGCTCATAAATGTGCAAAGATAGATAAGTTCATTTAATTTACATAGAACCTATATTGGTTATCGACTATCTTTGCACATTTATGAGTGTTTTTAGCGAAAAAGCGTCGAGAGTGAACCTAGCCCTAATATGCTTCAATTCAAATCATCAATTGTGCATTGTATTCTTGTATGTATTGCTTGCAAACGTTCGATTTTAAATAGTTTACAAGTTATTATAATTTTAATTAATAACTTTATAATAGTTAACACATAGAAGTAACTTTGAAAAAAGATTAAAACTCTTTAGGGAATTTCAAACTTAGAGTAGGTAATTCAATTTCTGATAGTAAGCTTTTAGATGCAGACCCTTGTTGAGGAATCTTGTTTTCAGGAATGATTTTGTTCACCAGCTACAAATAGAAAATAAAGATCATTAAAAAAACATTACAGCTCTAGCTTGTTTTACAAGAATGGAGAAAATCCACTAAAAAAGTTAACTGAATCATCTATCTGTCACCAGCAATGTATAGAATGCATGCATTTTATAGAATGTTTAAACATTGTATAGAATGAGTAGCACACAGGCCCGTGTGCAAAGTTTTCAAGCGAGAGGGGTTGACAAAAAAACATTTTTTTCATAGAATGAAACACTACACTATGTATATTTACACTATTAACGAACATACTAAAGTACACGTTAGTGGTCTGAAATCTGCATCAGATAAGCAGGATGTTATTCATATCACAAATTTAACGCTCCCACCTTCCGCTTAACACTCATTTTTTACATTTGCACTGATGAACAGTTATGCACTAAACTCTGTATCTGTAAAGTCATTACAACCTTTTTGTGCAGTACAAATGTTTTGTGTGGCCATTACAACTAAACTATAAAAGTCATAGCATAGAGTTATGTATCCCTAAAAATATATTGATTTGAGCTTTCATGTAATTGGTCTAGTTTTTGTCAAACTTAAGAGGTTCGTGAGAATTTGCTCTTTGAACATTGATGACTTTTTTTTTGGCCCACCCTGAATATACCTGGTACCATATATTTGCAAATATAGGAATGTATGTTTCAGCAGATGAATGAATATGTGGCATGAGCAAAGGTATTGTTGAAGAGAAGTAGTAGGCTTCTGGTTGTGTGTAAAAAGGCAGTGAGAGAAACAAATGGTGGATTGAGTAGCCATTGTGTTAAAGCCTTGTCAGACCGAATATTGTGTTTCTACAGCGAACGAATGTACTTTTGTAATTGTGTTTGATCACAAGACATTGTCGTGTTGTTCTGGTTTTGTTGAGAGAACAATAAACACCTTTGTTATTGTTCACCAACCGTCTTGACTTTTTGAGTTCGTTCTCAACTCTACTTTAGTTCGAACAGCGGTCAAGATTCCGTCATCTGTCTCTACTAGCCAACGAGGGAAATAACATTCACGACTACGGCCAGCGTCAAATGGGTCCAACATTCCGACATAATACTTATATTTCTAATAATTTTTGCAAGTTTTATGTATTACTATTGCGCAGCATGTGTTGGAATTCGTTGAGGTTCTATTGATGTCTAGTGTTGGTTTTCCCCCATTTGGCGGTAAAGAGGAGTAGTGTGAGGATCCACCTCATCACTCCCCTTTTAAATTCGTTGAGGGATCTGCAAGCTAATAATCAGCTCTGCGACGTCATACTTCACTGTGATGATGAAACCAAATTTGACACGAACAGGCTAATTCTTTCAGCAATCAGTTTTTATTTTCGATTTCTCTTTTTTCGAGAACCAACATCATGTTGATTTTCACACCCATTCCCAAAGGTTTTCTCCAACCCATCACAATTCCTTTTTAAACCACTTACATATCAAACTTTCACCAACCCTAACAATTCCAACAAAAACATGCTTTTTTTTAACATAAATATGCGCCAGCCTGCCTTTGTGTTTGACGGACGCAAAATCCCTCTCATGATCGTCTCGTTCAAATTGGCTTTCACGTCGAAACCATTGGTAAAATATTATCACTAACCAACCCCTGTCGTTCATAAATCCCCAAATCTCATCATGAGATGAATCACAAAACTACTGACTAGTTGATAAAATTTACGCTTTACATTGCTTAGCAGTCCTTGGGAAGAAAAACGCATTAGTTGTGACCAGCACGAAATTAGTTGCGAATTGCGCCATTAGTTGCGCCCAGCATGAAGTTGGCTCAACGTTCGTAGCAAGATATTCGTCAGGGGCCGCTACTGAAGGGTTGTTGTAGTAGCCTTTGAGAAAACTTACTTAATCAGCTTTTTTTCAACAAAATTTAGTACCGGTACATCAAAATGTAGTTAGCACAAATTTAGTGCAGTGGAACGTCGATTATCCGAACGTCGGTTATGCGAACGACTGATAGTTCGAACAGCAATAATCGAGTGAAGCGTGCCACTTAAATTTATGAAAGCCCTCACGTAAAACTCGCGATACAATTTCAGTGCCAAATAAAAGATAAAATTACTTAACTTGTAAAACTTCTTCTGCCGCACCTCCTGTTCAATTCATAACGTCCTTGACCCGAGTTCTTGTCTCATGTTGGCGTACGAGCTGACTGTTCCCCCGTTTTCTCGATCGTGATTGTAGAAGCTACTGCGTCGGTTATCGGCAGGAGTCGAAAAACGTCGAATGCGAATAATGGCGGTAAAAATAACGAACAAAATGTTGGCGAGGAAGAGGCCCGAGGAGCTGGCGGCACGGGCCTCGCACGTGAGCGACTAGCTGCATGAACGTGGCGTTGTTGCACTCGTTGAAGGAAAAGTCTCGGCTAACTACCAGAAAGATTGCCAACACTTATAAAACGGAAAAACAATCCCAATTAAAAATTAGCGAGGGTGAAAAACGAGTCCATTAAGATTTCAATTATTTTTTTTTCCAATTGATAATATTGAAAATATACGCCTTGCATTCAACCTGTCATGTGTCAGTTTTTTTTTTTACACCGTGACATTTACAACATGCACGCAGTAAAAGTCTTTACTGACCAATACCCATCGAGTTAAACATTTTCCGATGGAAACCGATGGGGTTCAATATTTTGTTTTTGTTTTCTTAAACTTGTCGAAAACTGAATCACTGAATGGGTAGTTTTCCCATCTCAGTCAGATGAGTTTTTATAGTGAATAAATGATTTAAATTATACCTACCTACCAATTGAGGCCCGCGCTATGCTTCCGATTAGCGACCCCGGATTTTTTTTCATATAATATATATCTTGATGAGAGAAATCAAATCGTGTATATCTTGTTTGGGGCAGATCGATAGTTTTTAAATTAATCGAGTTTAAAGTGTGAAAAACCCTATTCAACTTTGTTGACCTTGATGTAAAACATACGAAAGCAGTGCAGTGAAACAGTACTTTTCACACCTACACGTTATCTTTGGGAAAAGACAGACAATCCTTTTGAATTATTATTATTATTATTACTGTATTACTATTACTTTATTATAATTATTTATTTTAGACCTTATCTATTAGTTCGCCTCCATCAGTATTGTGAGCTTCTATTGATGTCTAGTGTTGGTTTTTCCCATTTGGCGGTAAAGAGGAGTAGTGTGAGGATCCACGTCATCACTCCTAAAAGCAGAACACCTAAAGCATTTACGCCTAAGACTGCCTAATAGCATCCACGCCAAAAGTACTCAACACCTAACATAAATTGTAAAAATTACAATAGTGTGAAACATAATGTACATATTATTTATAGTAGCATAAAGTATTTATGTAATGTACATAAATACGACGCTTTTCAAACATCCGGATTAAGGCCACTAATGACGCTCATGGTTGACACTTGTTCGCAACACTTAACGTGCTGCAAACAGTCTTAATATGAAGATCAGGTCAGGAAAACAAAACAAAAACAAATGAAACGTATTATTATTATTATTATTATTATTATTATTATTATTATTATTATTATTATTATTATTAAAATCTACCCACATCTCCATAATTCCGCTCCATCTGTTGTAGAACGCTGAGCTTCGGTGAATGTTTTAGACGAATCCATTATATGGTGGAGAGGAGGTTAAGGGAGAGGTGGTGGTAGGAGGAGGAGGTATGAGGAGGTATGTGGTGGTAGGAGGAGGTATAGCACCCGTGCATGGCACGGGGCTATTTCTAGTTAACGATAAATAATTTTGTGTTTTTTTTTTCTAACCCAACCCAGTAGGAAGTGTTAACCATTAGCGCCATCACTCATTAATGACTTTAATCCAATTAACTGAAAAGTAGCCTACAAAACAAATGTTGCTCATGAATACAAATTTATGGAACAATATTATTGAACATTATAAAAGCAATATAAAAAGCATTAAGAAAACCCCCGTGCATAATAATGGTTCTTTCTCAATACAAATTACAAATACTGTATTCATTTGTATTCATTGTGAATACAAATTTATGGAACAATATCATTGAACACTATAAAAAGAATATAAATAAACAATATTAAACTGTGCATAGTAACAGTTCTTTCTGAATATAAATTATTATTAACAATTTATTAATCCGCAGGCAAATTGATTTTTAGATGTATTGACGTTTAGGCATATTGACTTAGGTGTAAGAGCTCTAGGCGTATTGACGTGCAAGTAACCATCAATCTATAGATGAAGGTTGTAATTGCTTTAATTGATTATGATTGCTGTGAAAGGGTTAAAGCGAAGCCAGTGGGAGAATCATTATTCATTCATCAATACAGAATATTAGGCGTATATAGGCAAGCGCGCATACCGACCTCCAGTTTGGAGGGAGTCACCACATAAAAGAAATTATCGATACATAATTAATATAAATACTTTTTTATCGATACATATAAACAATGAAAATCATTGGTCCTTTTTCGTTTATCATCATCTTCCGATGATGGCGCTGCAATCCGGACAACATGTATCGCTAGGAAGTATGTGACCGATCATCACTTCTAACCTAACACCCTATCGAACTTGACTGGGGTGATGTTTGTAGAATGTTCGGTTACATACTTCCTATGTTGTCCGGATATCGGCACCTCTACATAAACGAAAAAGGACCAAATCATTTATAAATTACAAAATAAATTCTAATTTTGATTGGATTTGAAATTTTTTTTTACGTCGGATCATATTAACCAGGCCGCTTCAAAGAAGGTCATGACCCCATGACCACGTATATGACCCCCTACAACCATGTATATAGCCTATTCTATTGTATGGAAAAAAATTTTAGTTCCGTAATCGGAAGTATAGCCCTTGTTGTTGGAATTCCACTATTTCATTGAATAGTGAACGAATACATTACAACAATATTATCAAATGAAATCACGATTTTAAGTTGCGAAAAAAAGAGGCGAAATAACACGACGCCAAGCATACTAACCAATTTAAACCTGCCGCCATTCCATCCTCCTCCCCGCAGAAACGCATTAGGGACAGGACCTCTCCTCACGTTCAATAAAAGAAATCTTTCATTTTATATTAGCCAGAACTAGTATAAAAAGCTCATTTCACCAAAAAAAAAATAAACCGAGTGTCTTATAAGAAATATATCAACTCGACTTAATTGTTTCAACTAGTAGATACAATATAATTGAAATTTTTTTTTGAATTAAACGCAAGGGGAGCTGGCCTCACTGGAGACTGCGTCTTCGAAGGAAGGAAAATGGTGGTTAACAACATCCCAACGTGAAGTGACCAAAGCTAGTCCGGGACGCGAACGAGTTTGGATTTAATTTTTCCCTTTGAAACTTTTCCGTCAATTTCCCTACGTATGGTTTCTCGGGGAGCCAACCCTGTCAAGTAAATTAACTGTCGGTGACTTTACACACACTCAACTCGCTCAGCGTCATTCCAACTTTCGAACGAGTTGGTTTGAATTTGTAGTCCCGGACAAGCGGCATGATTTCTATGTTTGCTGCCGTGTTCTGTATTCTTTTACTTTTGGCCGACTTGTTTCTCTAAGCAGTGAATTTTGTCATTTCTTCCGTCCACTAAAAATGAATATGTTCAGGTAAACAACGAACCGATCCATCTTTTCGAAATGTAGAGCGGTAGAGTGGGTTTTATGATTTGTACAACTTGCTTTTCGCAGAGTGTTCAAGGCACCAGAAACCGTAAAATCTAACAACAGTATGTTCAGCTGGTTCATCAGTGAACAAGGCAAGCGATTCGCTACAGGGGCAGCAGCTTTTGCTACTACAGCCTGCTTTGCGTCGTATCTTGTGCCTCACTACGTTTTATTGTCGAAAACGCAATCGGTGATGCAGCTCTATAAGTAAGCTTTCTATGACTAATGTGAGAAATGCGTGAATGAGACGACGATTAGAAACGTTCCCTTGTCTCCTTGTCTCTTAGAAATGGTGATCCTGTGGATTTGCCCATCCAGTTACGGCAAAGAGCTCAACAGGTAGTTTACAATTTTTTGCTGATTTTTAATTAATTTGACCATGCCTGCCAATGATTCATTTCCATTGAAACGATCAAGGTGCTCGACGAAACTAGTCTACCCAAGAGAGAGAAAAAGTTGGTTTCCTTTTTCACTGCCTTCGGCTTTGACGTTATTCACGCGGGTGCCTCGAAGCTGAGCAACGGCGCCATCGTTGGCATCCCTATCAGCTTCAGTTTCCAATCGACGTCGGACATCGACCAGAATCAACTAGCGTTGTTGGATCATCCCGATTTCTCGTGGAAATCGCGGACTGGCCAGCGCCTTTTGACGACGCTGCTCATGAGCAACCGTGCTCAGCAGTTTGCCATTGCTCGCGAGATCTATTACACTAACACTCATTACGTCTACTATAATGGAGTTTCGGCAGCACTGTGTTTTGCCACCGCTTATTCCGCTGGTCGCTACACCAATCTCAAATTGGATCTTTACAAACGACCGTTTCGTCAGCGTCTTGGTCTGTACACGCTGCTCGGGTCACTAGCAAGCATCTTGTTTCTCATCACCAAAGATTTAATTACGACTAGCACCGAGTTGCAAGCGGATGAAAAAGCTGCCGACATGGGCAGGGACTACGTCCTGGGGGGTCTCGAATATTACGAATACATGATAGAACGCAATAAGGCGTTGCGTGAGGCGTTGGGCGAGAAGGGGGACAAATACTACACCGCTGGTGGTAATGTGAAAGAATGGGTTCGTGTCAGCCAGTTGCCCTTGACAAGTCGCTTTGATTACATGAAGAAACGATTGCAGGAACTGGAGCTGGCTGAATCATCCAACGAAACAACATCCCACCCTAGAAAACCCGGCCTCAACGGAGGCAAATTTCCAGTGACGCCATCGATGGATGCACTCGCTCCTAAAGATTTGATGGAAGAAAAGAAACTAGCCCCCAAAAAGCTTAAAATGTAGGACTGAAACAAATTGAAAAAGTGTCATTTTACATTGAATTGAAATAAGCACCACATTGGCAGTAACTGAAATCAACATAATAACCCTGAGCTACTCATCATCGAATAGTGTACATTGTGGTTAATATTGAAGGAAAAAAAGAAAACTGGACGTTTAAATTATATATATATATCGAACAAACGGAATTGTACTACTCGAACATCAAAGTTTTGGTTCAGTGTAGCAGTTGCTGTGTTTTACTGAAAATTGTAAATACAAAAAACTAGCAATAAAAACAAAAGATGAAAATGACATGAATAGTATCATTGAAACAGTATTAATTTCCGTCGTACATCAAAATTGTACACATGCCTTTGTAGGCAGGGTGACCATACATTCTGGAATAAGTCAATCGAGTACTGTAGTGTTTCTGTAATCCGACATATATTGGACCAGTGGGTGTTGGATTACAGGATATTGGGATCATCATCATTATTATGTCGCCAACTAATCACACAATACAGGGTATTGTACAAAGTACCAAAAGAAGAAAAACCTCTATGTTCAGCAGTCATTAAGTCCACTTTCAATATTTCATTGCACATGAAACTTGGCAATTATTATTATTATTATTATTTTATTTTTGCTTTTAGAGTGTTTCATGTACCAATCTGCCGATTAGACGTGTTGGACTACTGTACTTCATGCCCAAGGCATAGAAGTCATAAACTTTTGTATAAGTACTGTATTTTCGCGAATATAAGATGCAACTTTTAGGGGTTCGAGTAAAACAAGAATTATATAGGACGCACCCGATTATAAGACGAACGCATGAGATACGCCGAAATAGCTTACTGAACAATGAAACTTAAGCTGTGATGTAATTTATTTTGTAATGAAGACCCCAAACAACACACTCACTCGTGTATTTTTTATCTTTCACCAGTAATAATGATTTTTTGTGGTACCTAGTTACAGATAGGCATCAAATCTTGTATACGACACGTCTTATATTCGCGAAAATAACGTCCATTTCACTAAGAAATGTCCTTTTTGATTACGTGGTCTAAAACTAACGAAGCATTCCAACATTTGGTCACTTTACGTGTTCACCATTGTAGTAGAGAACTAATGACAAAATTTGATTATGTAAACTTCAGCTTGGCAGTGATAAGAGTGCATTTGATTCAATGACTTCGTTATAAACACACGGGAAATTTTCCTTTCAATATATAAACTTCAGCACGACGGTATGGATTATGGTAAACTACATTCTTCCATCTACGGACGAAAGACAGTTTTTATTTTTTATTATTTAACTTTTTTAAATGAAGCACCGTTTGAATTTATTATCGGTTGTCTGTACTGCATTAGTGGTTTTCCAAAAATAAAAATGAAATTTTGCAAGGTATTATTCCTCAAGGTGTGATCCAATCCACTTGAGACCATGATTGAATGACCACTGGTTGGCAGTATTTTAAAAAATAATAATAATAAATTCCATGAATATGTATTCTAAATTTTTTCTTTTTTTGCAAAAATCATTGACTATTTATCAAGTTGGAAGGTATAGCGTTCACAATTTTGACTTTCGGAAACAATACAATGCAGGTACATTTCCAGAAAAACAAAAGAAGAAACATTTAAAGACACGTGGACTACTCAATTCTCTTGTTTGAAAATTCAGTCGTTCATAATGTCATAGCTGCCATGGTTTTCGTTTCTTGCAATTATATCTCAAATTAATTGGTTACAAGTTTATAGATCAATAACTCTTCATCAATCAGCCAGAGTATAACGATTCCTTCGAGACAAACTAAAAGTCTCTTACCAAATCACAAAAGTAATAATTACCCGATGCCACTTTGTAAAACGCTCAACGCTGTAGTATGTCCCAATTAAGTTACAAATTCAGTATTTAAAAGCCACCCAAACGAAAAAATATATACAGAGTGGGCTTTTTGTGTACACTAGTAAACCATTACATCCATTGAGACAATAGCCAAAAAACAAAATTCAACCCATGATATAACGTAGAATCGTTTCTGAAAGATCCTGCACAATTAGGATGAATAAGGACTTTCCTTAGAAAGGCAAAAATAATTTTTCTTAAAATGAAAAAGGTTTTAATAATAAAATTTCTTCTTTTTTTTTCTACAATAAAAAATTGTAAAATATATAAAATACTCCTCTGCATCTACAGTTCCTTTGCTATTCACAAGTAAATATACATGTTTCTGCATTGAAGGATGATCACAGCTCAAAAATAAAAAAGCAACATAAAATATCGATGGATAAATACCACTGTACAGTACCAGTATTATTATTTGGAAAAAGCAATTATTAAAAAATATCCTGCAACGTATAACATCAAAAATGCTTAGCATTTGTCGAGATGATTTTTGAAACGTGTGGAATAACTTAACTTCACCATTAAGCATTAATGCGTAAGGCATTATGTACTATATCTCCCTTTAAAACATGATTATGAACTTGATTGATCGTACAAAAAATCCAGGGGGTCATTCCAATGAAATGATTAGCATATATCGTCTCGTAGTACTTTTTAAGACCACCAGAGGCAGTAGTAGCCCAGTGAATTGTTGTTATGCCGCCTCCTCCTCCTCCTCCTCCAATGCAGAAACTTTTCTTCGTCCACACTTTGCGTCGTTCGCTATCATTATGCCTCATGCATATTGAACTCACCACAAAGACCAGCAAGGAAGTTCATTCGTCTTCCTAGCTACGGGCTCATTGAGTTGTATGCACAGGCAGTCACTGCCATTAACTTTTTCAAGCCCAGTCTGAGCTTGTCATCTGCAACTATATAATGTTTGCTTACCTTTACAAGTCAATCTTAAAAGCAAATCATCAATGGAGAAAGCAGGTAAGCAATACTCTGGGTAATCAGAAAGTTCCAGACTGGGTAAAAGTAGTAATAACAAAGGCGTTCCATTATTACCACTGGCAACAGATTTCTGCCTTCCAAGAATGTACACTCCGTCAAGGCTAATGGCTGGCGGTAGCTGCTGGACCAATCTCACCTTTGATATTCGGATAATGGCTTAACGATACCTTCTGCACCGAACAGAAAAAATAATCAACACCAGCATATATTTCATCTAATAACAACAAAATTAATTACCGGAAAGGTCTACTTACCATTATGAACTTTTAGAATTGCTTCACACACAAACTTGTATTGACTCTGAAAAAGATAAAACAAAACCTCAGCAACAAGGAACTTTTACTATTATCATCCTGTATACTTTTAAGAAGTTTCTTTACAGCCGTCTGAATGAGCATGGCTCGCTGGTCCCTCATGCTACGCACTATGTCCAGGGGATAAACAGGTTCATTGGCTTCCACTAAACACATGGCCGTTTCCATTAAAATCAAAACTCCTGTCCTTCCAATGCCAGCGCTACAAATGAAAACAAAATCATTCCATCCAAATGCAAGTAAGTGAACGTGCCAAAAATAATTCAAATAGATATAAACAACAAAACCCACCTGCAATGGACGACAGTGGGTTCTACCATGCCTATTCTATTCTGACGAACTTTAAGCACAAAGTCAAGAAAATCTTTCGAATCCTCTGGAACTCCGTGGTCAGGCCAAGCAATATACTGCATGTGTGAAATGTGCCTTTCTTCGTTATTCTTGAAAAAAAAAAAACAATAAAATAAAGTCAATTAATGTATATACAATGTAGTTCAGTAAAATCTGGCAAAACTCTACAGGGTGGTAGCAGGCACCAAAACCGACAAAAAAGTCCATAATGTTCAGAAATGAACATTGGTAACATTGACGTAGGTTTTATTTGTACGTTTTGGTTTGTTTTGGTGCCCCCTACCACCCTATAAAGTTTTTACCAGACATTACCCTGTATATTTCATGAGTATGGAATAAGCTTACTACCAAAGCACTTACCTCCAAGTTGATAATGGTGAATTCCCTGAAGGCAAAAGATGCTGTCTCTTCTTCCTTGTGACAAGATACATGCAACATTCCAAAATCCATGGTTTCGAACATTGTTGGCCAGTACTGGTGACATTTGACACGCCCTCGTTCCGTGATCGTCGTCAACATGACAATCAAAGTTGATTGCTGCTCCCAAACCAACTGAAATGCACCAAACGGTCAACAACAATACAAAAAACAAAAATTGCCCATCAAATTTGAACAATAATAAGATTCTGCAAATTATCTCCCTTGTAACGTACCTGCCAAAAATCAGCACAGGTGTTGGGCAACGGTCCTTGGGCTGCAACATACCGATTAAGTATGCCGGATGTCAAAATTTCCATCTGTGGAAAAACAACAAACTCGAAATGAACAAACATTGCAATAACCAACAAAATTCAAACACCATGTTAGTATTCAATTTTTACTACTATGTGGTAACTTTGACTAAACTATTCGACGGTGATAGGCACCAACTACAATAAAAGTAACTCAACTACTAATTAACTACAATTTTGTAGAAGTATTTACGAAGCAACTTACATTTACATGATTAGCATTGATGTAATCACCAGAAACGCCCCCCGTTAAAATCACCCTAGTAGAGTCATCTGAAAGAAAAACAAACACACACTATTAGTCAAGTCGCCCATAAATTTCTAGCATCCATTCAACGATCCGATAATCAACTTACAGGGTGAAATATCACGGTAGCGATTTTTGGATAAATTCTCTGGCAGTTTAGCAATGTTCATTGTTAAGCCAGGCTTTTTCCTATATAATTGCTACAAAAAAAAAAAGTAGTCTGTTAGCAAATACACTAAATACATTTATTAAAGTGTCGATACAGTTGAACCTCGATTAATCCGAGATCAATAGGTCGGGACCATAGAAATCGAACGATGAATCCGAAAACGGTAGATGGAGATTTCACTGTAGTGATACCTATCCAGCAATTACCTCGAACTGAGCAATGACAGCACCACTTTCGAGACCTTCTGCCAGCAACAACATGGACTCTGCCAAGGCATCGCATCGAGGGACCCTACTTGATACGTGTGGGATGTCGGGAACATATTGAAATGCAGGCTCCTCAATGTCTTCTGCTACATAAACTGTAAATGTAAAGAGTGGAAAAAACATTATCGATATACAATCAAAATGTTTGGCTCGTCTTGAAGGATTTTGTTGAAAAAATGCTGCTAAGAAACGTAAGGTGAGATGAGCCAAATTGAAGTGCAGAGAAATGTAGTTGAAACATCATTACAACAAAACATAAAATTTTGAAAAATTTGGCAGTTAGAATCTTGTAAAGCTCACATCAAAATTCGCAAAACACTGACAAAACATAAAAAAAATAATATTCCAATCATTATTTTAACCCTTTAAAATACAAATCGGAGTGGTACGATTGTTCAGTTGAACCATTATTTAGTATGTAAACACTTACAAGAGAAGAACAAACCGATTTCTTACCATTCGGCCTCACTGTCAGGATAAGCTCCCCTGTTGGAGTATCTCTTGATGCCCGAATGAGCTGCACCACCTATTGCATAATAACCACAATTGGTTACAACGTCCACGATCCTTCTAATGGATCGATGCTAAAACGTCATTTTGTCACCTGCTCGTGAGTATGGCCTGCAACATCCCTCCCGTTGATGAAGAGGACTTGATCTCCTTCATTAAGCCGAGGAATGCAGCGATCTGCAGGCGTGTTGGGAGCTACTCGAGAGACGATGATGGCCATGTTCTGATCCGCACCACCCTAAAGCAAAACCCAAAATCCTGTTAGCACAACTCCACAAACAAATTCCAAAGTTATTTACCAGTGATGGGTTTTTTTTAATTAATAGTTAGAAAATACCTTCACGTTAAAACCAAATCGTCCCTGATCGTCCGGCTTCATTCGGATCGTCACCAGACCATGGCCCTCCTCATGTCCATTAGGCTAGAAAGCAATAAACAATAAATAAATAAATAAATTCAAATTTCTTTTGTAATATCCTTACAACCAAATTCGAATAGTATGATAAATATTCAGCTTTTAACAATTCTAAAAATATTTAAAACTGAAAAAAAAAAAAAAATAAAATCGACTACCCAAGTTTTGCACCAAATAAACTATTGTAAACCTACATTTAAGGCAAGAGTTAATTTTGTTAAAAGTGAAAGCATCAACGTCACAAGCAAACTAGTGCATCTATTTCTGGAAGCTGACAAACTATTAATATCTAGTCTATAGATTTGGCAAGTTTACAAAAATAAAAATCAAATCTGTTCCAGTTATAGTTGATTAGCACCACTTTGATGAAGTAGATTGACTAACAAAACTTAGTGCTAAGTGTAAAAATAACTGTAAAAAAAAGTAATATAAGAAAAAAGACAAATTTTTACGAATAAAGTTTGCATTTTTACGTTTAATTAAAAGTTCAATAATTCTAAACACAACAGATAATGCAGTTGCAGAGAACTAGGTTGTTTTATATACAGATCTCACTAACAATACATTAAAAAATTGCATAATCAATTCCTAATTACACGACCAAATTCCTGTTATTATAGTTCATAGTTGAGGTTTTTGAGATGTTGAAATAAAATAAGTATTTCAGATTATGTAAGAAATTATTAAAGTGTAAATGATGCAGAGTTAGTGATAGCTATTAAACAACACAGAATTGAGGTAATAATTAGGGTTAAAATAGTATAATTTAAATTAGTTAATGCCTATCTAATTACCGACAAACATTTTGCCACCAGAATCAATAACAAAAAAATCACTCATAAAAAAACAATCAATCACCGATAACGATGAACAATGACATTAACTAACTCATTACATAAATACATACATACACAGGTCAGTTTATTTCTCAATTTTACCTGCTTAAAGCAACGAGTGGACGCAACCCGTAGACATTTTCCAACAGCTGCCTTAAAAACACCTAATAGAGTACACTGCCGTAGATGCATTGGATAATATGAACAGAAGACTACGAGCTATGTGGAAAAACAACAAATCCCTTTCCAGTAGATCATCTCTCAAAGAAACAGGCGGATTAACTCTTCTAATAGTTAAATAACGTGGTGACAGCAACCAAAGAAACTGGCCAGAATGGGCATCCGACCGATTCGGAGGAACAACCTCCTCCAATTCCTTGTTGGCAAGGAACTGCACTTTACAAGAAACTCCTCTTGCTTTCCAGCAGCTGCTGGACGTTAAAATTATTTCTCCCAGTCAAGTTTTGTGAACTTTGCTGTTGGCTGGCTGACTGGTTGGATGGAGTCATGCAGCAATCACCAAAGATAAACTTGGCCTTGATTTAATTCCCCCTCTAGCTATGGCTTTGCTCGTGCTGCTCCTTCATGGAATTAACGACGTTACTACCTGCTCTGCTCATGACTGGTGTCGATAAGAATCCGAGGTGTGATAAGAAGCGCTTTCCTCACCCAACTACACTCTCGACTAACTACACCGCCCACCCAAGCGTCCAATATAAACAACCAGATACCGTACTAAGTACTTTTTGTTTGTTCTATGCCCACTTTTTCCTTGGTTATGTATTCAGTTCATAGAAAACCAAAGATCTCGTGAATGCAAATAAAAAAAAAACCAAACCAACCTAGTTCAAGCTTCTAAGAAAGAAACACTTCCAGTTTATTTCAGAAAAGTATGACTAAATTTCAACGATTGTGATAGTTGCGTAGTTAGTTACTGCTCGCAAATCCTTTAGTGAAATTAAAAATAGTAAAACTAAGAATAAATTGTGTGATCCTATTTATTGAAAAAAACAAACAAGGAAGAAATGTTATCCACAAGTGAACACTCAAAGTGGATGTTTATCAATGACAATATTGGTATGGCCAGTAGTATCGTTCGCTCATTGATAATAGTAAGGCAAGGAAACACAGAAACAATCCAACGAGACATAACCAAACTACCAGAGTGAAGTAAAACAAAATAAATTGGGCTTCACGTAATATAATCACCACATTTCAGCCACATTTCTGAAACTGTTCAGGAGAAACCGTTTTTCTCGTGAAAAATTTCATAGGGTACCATACTGGGAAACAAGGTGATTATGCTGCCTGTTGATTATTCTCTATATTATGCTGCCAATTTCTGGAAAATCCAGCAAGTGGTAAAGTAGCAAACTAGAAACAGTACAAAGGGACAGTCTGATGCAAAAAATGTGGTTTTTGGAGAAAAGTGTGGCTTATCATTTTATTGAGCCCTTAATTGTATATAGCAGACAAATCTTTTTTTTGGGGTTTTCGATCTCCAAGAGAATGTTAGTATAAAGACTTTTTGCCACATGCAATTTGTGGACAACTCCGACATCAGCTTCTTGCTCAACCAATGAAAACTGGTTAGTAAGAAGCTGGCATCATAAGCAGTATTCACTTTAGACACTGTTAGCACTTTTAGTGTAAAAACTGTTGATAAATCTTGTAACTCATAGACCCTATACACACTATCGACTGTATTTGGACGGTTTTAAAAATGCTAAAACTGTCCAAAATAAACGTGGTCATAATTGTGCACAAATCATTCGAGTTGCCATACCTAAAATTGCATGTCACAGGAGGATTTTACAGTATACTAGTATTGATGTCATATATGTCATAATGTCAAACTAATTACTCAAATTGGCATAGAATCGGATACTCCACTAACTGCGATAGTTATTAAGCAAAACTTTAATGAATAAAGTACCAGCATTCAAAAAGTTTCAAACACTAACAGTGCTTTATCTTTTCTTACACACAAGCAATAGTTCAAAAATTATTGCTAAAAATTCCAAGATATTATAGAATAGGGCTTGAGAGAAATTTTTTTGCCTATTTTTTTCGAGGAAACTACTATGGCTTTGATCCTTAACTTCAGGATGGTAATATTCGTTGAAAACACGAATTTTACTTTTTTCTTTAAAAAAAAAACCAAAACTTTATTTCGTCAATCATTAAGACAAAGTTTCATGACAAAACATGTTTCGTGTATATGTACTTGTATTATTGATTGATGAATGAAGTTTTGTTTGTTTCGTTTAAAAAAACAAACAAAAAACAGCATCAGTCTATGTTTGGAATCACTATTCTAGTCAATGTTCAAATGTCAGAAGTAGAAGCCATTGAAATCAATATTCACTGCATGGTCTATAACTCTCGTTGCAATCAGGATGTAAAACTAAACGCTCGTTCTGACAAGCTTAGTTAGCAATGACTGAAGTGCACTTTCTTCCCTCATTTTAATTCCCCCATAGCTCCAAATAATGAGGAATATTCTAAATGATAAAAATATGATATAATATGATGTACTTACAGGCGAAATTTCTGCAGAATACGAAGTAAGTTCATACGTTGGTTCTGATACAGGTTCTTCATCATCCACAAAACCGATTTTGGTAGGCAGTATCGGAGTGAAAGCTGCTGGTT
This sequence comes from Cryptops parisi, assembly GCA_034695005.1. Taxonomy (NCBI): domain Eukaryota; kingdom Metazoa; phylum Arthropoda; class Chilopoda; order Scolopendromorpha; family Cryptopidae; genus Cryptops; species Cryptops parisi. The sequence continues at coordinate 25,178 of JAQIWH010001878.1, forward strand.
CGCGAGATTCCAAAAAACCACCTTCGCTGAAATAAACAAACAACAGTTAATAAATAAAAGGCACGCTAAGTGCCACGTGTCGACTTGCATACACTCTACTTTCACTCCAGCATTTCAGAGTTGACCCCTATCACCCTTTTCAAGTTCAAGAAGAGTAGTCAAGAAGAATGGAATAAAATGATAAAACTATTGAAAAAGCTGTACCTGACTATGGGTTTGAAATAGAACTTGGAATTGGGAAACTGAACAGTCAAATTCCAATAAACGGGAAGAAATTCACGACGCGGCTGTACGTATCTCACACGCCATCCACGCATCATTCGACCACCTTCCGCAGCAGTAGCCCTACTACTCCGGTGATGAATTTTATGCATCGAGCTGAAGGTGTTCATCGCAGCACCAGCAATGAAATGGGGCCGACTTTCCAGAAGCAATCTCACAATGAGTAACGCGTCTTTTCAAATAACGGCGGTGACATAATCCATCATGACAAATTTAAACATTCATCATCATCGCTTGATCAGGATGGCTCAGATTTATTACACAAGCAGGAAAAGAGAGGGTACAACACCACTTGTGTCCATGGTCATGATTCATGCAAGAATGTGATTTGTTGGATAATGTCTAATTGTTTGCAGTCACAGAAAAGGAACACCGGTGCAATGAAACCGAAAGACAATTACACTTTTAGTGTAGTACGTAATAGAAGATTCACGGGCTGGTCTTGATGGTGGTCTGGTTGGTGCACATTCCAAACTAAATATGGCAATTCTTGCCTCTGGCCACCACTACAAAGCTAGAGCACCCCCCCCCCAATCATAATTCCAAGCAAGCCGCAATCTTGAGAATACAAGACACAGTCCAAGTGATCTCAAAAAAAGTATATAGTTAGCGAAAAAATACTATACTGCAACCCACTACAGTACTTAATTTATATTGATCTGTTTAAAAGCAAAGTTCAGATTTAAGTAGTGGTCACTCCATAAATTTTATTTATAGCATTAAGTTACACTCCGATTCTAAGTACTGAGTGGGACTAATATCATTTTAATGGTCAAAACCTTTTCAATGATTCAAGTTCTAATGAAATTTAAATATAACATTTTAATTACCATGCAAGGGCAGTAATGAATGTTGAGTTATGGAGAAATGTTTTCTGATATTAAACGAGATAACAAATTAATCTTTTCATAGTTGTTTTTTTTTTCCAGTTTTCCGATTTGATATTATATCGTTTTTTTAAAGTATACTCACTTCGGTGAATCAGAAAAATCAAATCTTTCAAGAGATGATGAAACTGTATTTGTATAATGCAAATTCACACACACCTAACTTAGCATTGCTGTGTATAAACTCAATGATAAAACCTTTTAGTGGTGACTAACCACTGCTTGGCTCTGGTTTAGGTTAGTTAAAACAAAAAAAAATTATTTTCATTCATCTTTATCTTTTTCATAAAATTTAAATATTTTTGTAAGTTTCTTCGACTTTTTTTGTGTTTAAAACTATTTGAACTAATTCACTATGTTTTGCAGAATATAGCATGTAAACGTGCTTTTCATAGGCACTTGGTACCACGATTTTTCCTACACCTTGTATTTGTTTTTGACTTTTGAACCTTTTCTTACACGTGTGCACTGGATAATAGACACATGAGGTGACAATAAATTACTAGATTAAAGATGTTCATAGACATTAATTAACACTCAATCATTCGATTCTAATTTTTATCACAAGTTTGTTGTTCAAAACATTAGACAATTAGCTCTAGCATTGATCTAACCTGTTAAACGAGGGCATATTTGGGCATCTTAATTCGTAGCTTCAAATGCAGCAACGATTTTTATCCAGTTTGCGTATTCTTCTAAGAACGACGAAACAATTTGGGGGGTGACATTTTTGTTCAGTTTTCATATCGTTAAAGATTAACTGCTGGTGTGTAGTTTTGAATCTGTGAAATATGTTTTCCATCCATGTATGAAATCAAAATATTGAAATGATACCACATGAAGTAGTAACCAAGCTCTTATATCAAACCACATCAGAGATTAGCTTATCAAACATTTCCGCATCACTAGATAATAGGTGAAGTAGTAAGCGTTGTGAATGAAATTGGTTGCATATACAATTTAAAAAGGGTGGTTATTGAAATGCACACGATATCAAAGTTAATTTAATTATTATTTTTATTGCACACCGGCATACTGCACATACAACATAAATACTGAAGTATTTATGCGAAAGTAGAGCCGAATGCCCATTCAAGTTGAGTGTGCTTCCATACGGGTATTCGTTACATATTTTTAATTTACGTTTATCATACAGTCCACAAAAGCCTGACACAGAATGTCAATATCAGGCAGCTACTTCCAGTCCAAAGTGGTTTTATAGAAAATTGATTAAATTTAAATTGATTCAGAATATTGTCAACACTGTTCCCCATTGAAAATATGGATAAAAAGTTGAATTACAAATGCAATATAAAAAGTTGCCTTTGTTGTTTTTAACACGTGTTCATACTTTACAGATGCAAAACACGTGCAACTTGAGCAACTCGTGACAAATTAGGTTCAATTAGTCTACTTCATGCAATACTAATTATAGAGGTCCTCCTAGGGAATGTGACTACACACACACATTCCCCTTTCTTCTCCTAATAATGAACGCTGCAGACCTTCACGTGTCAGGTGGTGTCATGTGATGATGTAGTTGAACCATTCAGAAAAAGGTTACGACTGATGACTGCATGCAAAAAAAATATAGAGGGAATGCATAGACTTATGTATGCACGCACAGGGCCGAGCAGAGGGTAGGCCAGTGATGCCATTTGGCATGGGCCTACGATTTTAGAGGGGCCTACTTTTG
>JAQIWH010001879.1:0-28039 GCA_034695005.1 Cryptops parisi
CAAGGTATTTCTAAAGATGGAAAACTCAATCTAAATAGCTTGTTTTGAAGAAACTCATTGAAAACGTGTGCTGCACTCAGTGAATACAGCACGTTTTGAAGCGATTCAACTGCGACATATTACTGAAGTATAATATGTCATGATTTAACTGAAAGATGGGGAACTGCAAAATGGTTTTGTGCAATTTAAAGAATCATGTCTTGAGTTTGTGTACACAACGATGGTGGACATGTTGAGAATTGATAATCACGAGAATAATTTAGATGTAAACTTACATGTGATGATACTGTAATATATTCTGTAACTTATGTTTTTTTTATAGATTGATTTTATCATGTATAGAGAAACTGATAATGTATTCTTCAACGTATGTTTTTTATTGATTGATTTTATCATGTATAGATCGGAAGTTATTAGATTTTGAAACTGCACAAGGACTCTATAATGACCCTGTATATAAATAGGCCATTCTGGATTTCGGTGGTTTCCGAACTATGCGGTTCACGATATAAATAGACAGACGAATTATTTCAATGCAAATCGCATTCATACTTTTTAGAAAAGTGATTACATTAACCTTACTTAGAGATGTTTTCTTTACTAGAATTTTCGTTGGCAAATCCGTATTTTATTTGATTGGATTTTGGAAATTTTTTAGATTTTGCTGTTTTTCTGGAATGTATCTAAAATCATGGAAACCGCAAAGATTACGAAATGTCCAAACGATGGAGGTTGGAATGTATTCACTCCGGTGTTGATATACTCCATTTTTGTTTGTTTTCGATCTGATTTCATTAAAGGATGTATACAATAATATACAGGATGCTGCTAATATTCACAGTTTGCAAAAGCTGAATCGTGTGTTGTAATCGTACTCTTATAGAAAAGTTTTTCTCCAACTACACGTGTACCATATGTGTATATCGTGTCCTGTTAATTGTTAATGATAGTGGTACGTTATGGCACGTGCCCATTAATATGAATCAGAAGAAAAAAATACGTATTTCAATATCGTGTTACTTGTTAGAATAGATATATTTTGTTATATAAATTTTATGTATGTGAGAGGAGTACAGTAAGTGAACTAGTGGAACGGATGCTTTTTTTAACTGGACATTGCATAATCCGAGTGTCTTTATGACTTTTTTTTAGCTCACGTGGAAACATTTTTAGATGTTGATTTGTTAGTATTATTAATGATAAGGGGGATGTAATAAATTACTTATCTTAGCTTCATTTGTGAGTGAGTTTGTGAGCTGGGAATTGAGGTAGGTACTTGGGGTTTAACGAGGGCACCGACTGGCTTTTACAGCTATGTCATTTTGGCTCTCAGATTTTATTTAAATTAGAAGTACAGAATTGACGATGAGATGGACACGATAAACATGGAACGGGGTTTTATGATGCAGGAGGAAACGGGAGAACCCCGAGAAAACCTGCCCCCGTGGTGGCTAGGAATTGAACATATACTGCCATCTGCAGTCATTTATGAGAATATACCAAAAATAAACCGCATTAAACGAGAACCTGAATTATTCAAAACTTGCATAAATCAAATATGGAATTACTCAACGATCGCATAAATTTAAATTCGCATAAATCGAAACGTGCAGAAACCAAAATGAAAATTTTTTTTTTTGGCATTATGTGCATACCGTATATCTGTATATGAAGAGTATGCTTAAAAAATATTTTTAGTTTACTTGTTTAAATAATTAGATAATTTATAATATGAGTATATTCAGTCCTCGAATTATACTAAAGTTACATTCGACGCAAATGTCGCATTAAACTGAAATTTGTTACCATTCCATTGAAATTTACATATATACAAAAAACTCCAGTTTCAGTGTGTGGAGCCAGCTTTTGTGCCACGTGGTGTACATGTTGTGAAGGAAAAACAGCAAGTGCAGGAACATTCATTCATTCCTTTATCGGATACGAAATCGCATAATAGCGAGATTTTCTTTCAACGAACATATGGGAGTATTCCTTCGCATAATGGAAAAATTGCCTAATGCAATTTGCATAAATTGAGCACTGCTTTCTGTCTGTGTTTGTTTATAATGTTCGCGTGGGTGATGCAAATTGTGGTAAAATGAAATAAATTTGCCTTATGCTGATTATTATCTTTTTTAGATCGGATGTAAAATCGCAGTTTAATGTAATGACTATGTTCAATTCGGTTTGTAACATAGTGGATTGATGTTCGTAGACATATTGTGGTGAGGATTGATATTTTATTTTAGCTCCCCATCTGTTGTCTGAGTTCTTTGCAGTTCCTGGACTTCCATCCTGGTCTTGTTTGAGGTTTATGCCCTGTGTGGGTGGACACGTGCAAAACGGGGTGGTTCTTACTATGGTGCTATTTTTTCACCTATTACCGAGTTTCTTTGTTTCTTTCTGATGTATACTATGTACATAGTATATATATATTTATACACACTCATTGTGTTTGAACAGAAATCAAACTATTTGGCTATTTTGAACATTAAAAAAGATTGGTTTTCGAGAAGTAATGCATTGCTCATGCCACACACACACTGAAAGGTCATCAAACTTAAGTTTATATCACAACAACTGGTTTAACAAACATCAATCCTTCAATTAGATAGAATTGCGAATATGGCTAAGTATTTTCATTGTATGGTACAAAAAAAAGTTGATTACTGTTTGATCAGTTTATCAGATATTTTGCAGATGATAAAAAGAATTAAAGTGAAATGCCACCTGCACAAAAATGTATATCTTTGTGAGATAGGTTACGAAGAATGGCATATTTTTATGAGATATGTTATGCTTTGTATTGATATGAATGGTACTGTCTGTATAAGCCATTGTAAACGTGTATGTAGCTTGTATGCATGCTTACAATGCAATTCATTGTAAGCATGCAGATGTACATATTGGTCCATGACATATTATACTTTAACTTTAGTAGTATAATTGGCTATGATAATATGCGTCTCACTAAGGGGGTTGTTATTTTAATGTACAGGCAGTCCCTGGGTTACGGACGAGTTCCATTTCTAAGTCTGTTTTGAAGTCGAATTTGTCCATAGATTGGAACAGTTCGCAATGTTTGTCTTAGTATTTAGTGTATATTTCTATGACACAAAAAGCACAATAAACAAACAGTTATTAAACAGTTTAGATGGAAAAAATAACGTGTGTACTGTAGTACAGTACATAGTCGTTAGCTTTGACGACAAAATGTTACAGACAAACTCGCTTTGGTTTGTAACAATGAGTTGTCTGGTGTCTTTAACCATCGACCGCCTGTATTGTAGGGTACCGGTACTGTACAACTAATCATCAGTCGTACCATCTGAAAATCGAATTTTGAAACGTTCACTGTTTATTGGTTTGGTGTTGGTTTTATTAGATTCTCTTGTACAATATGCAAATGACATCAAGGAAGTAGAAGATTACGCAGACGATGAACCTACATAACAATCAATCACTGTTTCCATTACTATGTATATCAAAACTTTGCATCTACAGCTGACATATTGCATGATGTATTTATAAACTCTTCCGCTATGATTGTATTGCTTTTGTTGTAGCATTGATGGATTAACAACACAACAGTAGGATTCTGGTTGTGGAGTTTAACTGTTTGGGAAATAGGCTCTAATTAGGGTACAAGATGACCTTCAAGATGGGATATTTTTATTGACACTTTGTTTTTTGTTTTTTCTCTGCTTCTCTCGCTCGCGTGGTATTTGTATTGGTATTTTATCCAATGGACCTCCAATTATTGGAATGGGTCGCAGTTGAGTTTTTGTTCTCGTGTCAGTCTTGTGTCTGGAAGCTTCATTCGCTTCCCCTGGCATCAGAAGTGCTGAGGCCAAGAATCCAACCTTTTCTGCCTTTCGCTCTTGGTTCCTCCTTGCCAGCTGCCTGGGTTATTTTCATCAGAGGTTTCCTTTTTCAAGCTGAATTTAGCAACCTAATGCTGTTGGGCAAAAACAAAATAAGGTTCATCATCACCGCCGCCTAGGCTTTTTCTTCTTCCTTCTTTTTCAATGTCCTCTCATTTCCCATCGTTTTTAAACATTGTGTTTAACGTTGGCTAATGTCCCTCTCCAAACAGACTTCCTTCAACATCAGACATAGCGAAAGGGACTTCTTGAAAAAAGTTTTAGCACCATGTAAAGACCAAATTTCTTGGAACTATTATCCGATTATAGATTTTAAATTCTGCGACATACAACGTTTTTTGTTGATGATAGTTTTATATGAACTTAGCATAATGTTCATTAATTTTACATTAAAAATGTGTTATTCATGAACTAGACTTGTTGGTAGACTACTATGTAGGTACGGTATTTGAATGCCATCGTGATTGTGAAGTTTTAAAAATACATTTTTAAAAATACACATTTGCGTGAAATACCAATTTGTCGTTCTCTATGGTGCATTTAGGATATCTCAATTATGGGTTTGCAGTCTTGTTTGTGTCGTATCTACAAAAAGGAATTTTATAATTAAATTACACAGGGGTGTTTTTTCGATTAAAGGTTGTTCAACGTTGTTTATAAGTTGTTGGTTTTTTTCTATTAAGTGAATGGTTTTTTTTTTTTTAAAGGTCAATAATTGAGTTACGTTTAACTAGCTGCTTGAAGTTGTACTAGATCTATTCAGTTGTTTTCTTTCAAGCCAAAGTAAAAGAGAATCTCTTTCTTTGTGGAGGGCTAAATTTACTTAATCATGGTCAGCATTGGCAGCCAGCCAGTCTTGATTCCATAAACTTAGTTGATTGGCTCAGACTTTGATTTTAAAATGTAGTTTGCATTTAAAAATTGACCGTGTTAAATTAATTTTGGGAGCACCTATAAGCTAATTAAGCGTTAAACATTCTACAAATTGGATGCTCAGCGTAGCTGTAATTCGTGAACACCGGAAAAAGATTTAGAGTAATAAAAGAAATTTACTGTATGTACTGTATGTATATAAAAAAATGTCTAGCGACATTAAACTGGGTGTAGACCATGAGTTGAAAATTTATTATATACAGGTAATAGGTAATGGTCTTTTGAACGACTAGTTTTTTGAAAGCAATGTAGCATTCAGCAGTGGAATAGGTTTCAAGGTCTATAAATATTCCTTAGGAATTCAGGATGAGGCTTTACAGGATCTTCTTTAACTATATTGTAAGATATTGATTTAGTGATTAAAAATACACTCTTTAGCCATTTATCGATTAGATATCTAATTCTAAGTAAAAATACAGTAGTCCCTTTTATCCAGTTATGTTCCTGGAAAGAGCTTTGATCACAAGGATGAAGGTTTAATATGAAATTTTAAAGAAAATCAAATTAAATACATGACTTTTCTTGCACTTTCTTGTTTAACGTTCTTTATAGGATATATTGGGTTTATCGATTGTATTTTTTATATATAATAAAGTAATCTTTGCTACTGCATTTACCAGATACAGTAGTACTGTACCATCTATGGATAAAATTATTATCTATGGAGAAAGTAACACCATCCATCTAGTAACACTGAACTGACAGGAACATATACCCTTTACCGTTTACCATTAATAAATTTCTGAAATTAAAACAAATTCTCATAATAATCGGAACAAAAAGTTATATATGTTACATGCAATGATTAGGTCTACCCTAAATTTAGGCCTGAATATTTTTTTAGAGGAAATGTTCACTTTAATTAACCTACAGTTGTATATAAGGTGTTATTTCACACTTTGCCAAACGAGGCTAGACATTCTGGTAACACATATACTAGAAATCATGAATAACGAGAGATACCGGTACCTGTAGTCCTTGATTAGTTAACGAAAATATAGAAAGCTAGAAACTTGTATAACTTGAATGTTTGTAAATGTTCATCAATGGAAAACTAATGCAAAGTTGAAATTGCGGAATGTTGTTCACGTGTACACACATTACAGTGTTTGGTGAAAAAGATTTTCTAATTTTTTTTTTTATGTTTCTTGTGTGGATTTTGTTTTTCATCATGAGTACATTGATTTATAATTGATTACAAATCAGTTCTAATGTTTGTTAACTTATCGTTTCAGGTTGCTATTAAAACCATCAAGAAAGCCAAAATCGAAACCGAACAAGATCTAACACGAATTCAAAGAGAAATTCAAATCATGTCATCAGTACATCATCCGCACATCATTCACATATATGAAGGTATTAATTCTGTTTTGTTTTTTTGGACATGTTTCACATGCATGCTGTACTTCATCACTACAATGAATTGTATTTGATTTAACAGTCTTTGAAAACAAGGAAAAAATTGTGCTTGTTATGGAATATGCAAGCGGAGGAGAACTATACGATTACTTAAGTTACAAGAGAGCACTCGACGATTGCGACGCTCGGCGCCTATTTCGTCAGATTGTTTCTGCAGCATACTATTGTCATAAGGTAAGCCAATTCTAATTAATTTTATTTTGTTTATTTTGTGGAAAAGAAAAACACTATCATGATCTTGAAATGATAACTTTTCAGAATAAGATATGTCACCGAGATTTGAAGTTGGAAAATATTTTACTTGACGAGAAAGGAAGTGCCAAAGTAAGCGTTTATGTTTGTGTACAGTTGTAAACATTGTGAACAATAAATTTCTACAATGAATGGGATTGCTGTCAATGAGAGTTTATTATATTTTTATCTTTATTTGTAGATTGCCGATTTTGGTCTTTCGAACGTTTTTGACGAAAAAAATCTATTGAACACATTTTGCGGTAGCCCTTTGTACGCATCGCCAGAGATCGTTAAAGGCACGCCATATTATGGGCCTGAGGTATTTGATAATTAGTTTGTTTTATAAATGAAAGATTTTTTCGAGAAAACGTTTGTTCATTTGTATGTTTTATGCTTTGGTTACTAGGTAGATTGCTGGAGTTTAGGTGTTTTACTCTACACGTTAGTTTATGGAGCAATGCCTTTCGATGGTAGTAACTTTAGACGATTGGTGAAACAGATCTCCGAGGGAGATTATTATGAGCCTAAGCAACCTTCAGGTACGTGATCATATGTTTGTGATTTTATTCAAAGATTGTTCATGTTATTTTTTAGTATCACTTGGAAAAAATCAAATTATTTTAGTATAGTATATTGATGTCACAAGAGACCGTATCTCAGGTTTATACACTACTATAGAATTAATTTGCGCCTAAGGCCCTACCTACTCACATGTTGTTTATCCATCGCGTAAAGGCAAATGAGTAGGTATCAAGCAGGTGTAACTGATTCTATAGTGCTGTATGAAGTTGAGAACGAGTATAGCACAGGCGTTCCCTGCTTATTCGACAGGTTAGGAATGAGAGTACGTATTATTGAAAACCAGAAATTGTAGAAACACAGAACCTTGCATTGTTTAGCTTGCATTTTGCCTACTGAAAAATGTAAATGAAGTCCCATACAGGGTGTTTCTAAACGGTCTAGTAGAATTTTAACTTTTTAATTTCTTGAAGTTGTAATTTTTCTTTTGATTATTGGTTTGTATGTTTGTTGAATAACATTTTCGTGCAAAAACATTAATAAGAAATACAGTCCAGAACATTATTGTTGACTTGATAGGTAAAGTACGGATGGCATTTTATTGTTAAAAAATTGTTTTGGGAATTTAATCCCACTTTTAGCATGTAATCTGAGTCTCGTATAACACGATTTGTATAACACGGAACTTCACTATCTCGTTATGCAAGGGTCACCTGTAGGTGGAAAGAATGAACCATACGCCGAATGTATGGGATCTGGTGATAATTGAAAAAAGTAGAACGGGTTGTTGAAGAGCAGGGGTCGCCTGTAGGGTTTTATTGGTAAAGACGTTAACTTGAATTTTTTTCTGTTTGTTTGTGACTTTTGTAGAGGCTTCCAGTTTAATCCGTCGGATGTTGACTGTTCAACCGTCTAAGCGAGCTACCATCGAGGAGGTTTGTACCGATTGGTGGGTGAACTTGGGCTACCAAGATTCTCTTCTCACTGTGGCTGAAGAAATGTGCCAAGCAATGCCCGTACGTCTCGATTATTTGTTGCAATTGGTGCCATCGACCATTCCACCAAACGAAGCAGCCGGTGAACAAAGCCAAGCTCAACCCCAAGAAACTGCAGAAGAAGTTGCACCAAAAGCTATTGCTGCGAATGCAACCACTTCAGATGCAGTGATTAACCAGATGCCGGTTGAGAAGACTGCTCCTAAAACCACCGAAGAGTCTGAGAATGCAAAAAGTGTTAAAAAGCATGACCTGTCGAGCTCAGCCAAATCGTTGGATGGAAGTTCCATCGATAGGATTGGATCAGTGAAAAAGAAGAAAAAGAAAGTCACGGAAAAGGAACCCAGTTCACCGAAAGATGTTAAGGAACCTAGTCAGTTGATTGGAAAAACCGAAGTTTCACAGCCGATACAGACTAAAGTATCCAACGCATCACAAGGAGCGAACATAAACGATGCAGCTACGAAAGACCAAAGTACAGAGTTTTTCGGTATTAGTAAGAAAAATTCTGTCGTGGAAATGATGGAGGGGGTTTCATCAAAACTAGAAAACGATGCATCAGATTTACCTAAGCTACAGAAGAATTCTGCTTCTTCCGTGACTAAAATTGAGAAATCTCTAAATGACCAAAATTGTGCTCAACCTGAACCACTAAAACCACTCGAGGACATAAACGTGGACATGATTATTCGATCAGAATGTTCCGAAGCTGACAAAAAAACCACCGAGAACGCTGATGTTAAGAAAACTACAAAGTCTAAAGATAATCAGAATGGCACAAGTAAAAGCACCAATGAATCTCAGCCATTAGCTCGACGTGGTTCTAAAACAATTGAAGAAAAGAAGCTTTTGTTCTCTGCATCGAAAGTCTCCGAAGCTCGCAAAGCGTTTGAGGCAAAGCCAACCGAAAAAAAATCGCTTGTTGTTCCCGGATTGAAAGTGTCCGCGGCTCGTAAAGCTTTTGAAACTTCCGGTCCGGGCAAAGCTGCTTCCAAAACTGCTAAATCTTCGGCAGAAAAGTCGAAAGAACCAGAACAGGGAAAAGCCGCCACCAATAAGGAGAAATCTCCCACCGAATCTTTGGACAAAATCAAAGAAAGTTCTTCGATCATCAAAATCAAACCTATGGAACTTCCGAGAGTGTCTCCCGAGAAAGTAGCTGAGACCAAGAAAGTTGAAACTTCGATCGACAAATCCGCTATCGTGACAACTACTGTGACTCTTCAAGATGATTTTTCTAAATCTGTGATCAAAGAACGCGAAGACAAAGTTAGTCCCAGCAAAGAAATCAATCTTCCCAGTGGCCAACAAAAAGTAACGGGATTTGTTCCAACTCTTGATGTCAGCATGGCTGTAAAACCACCTAAAAAGGCAATGGGTAAACCTCCAGCTGCTCCACGCTCAACAGTGACAGATTCAAACAGTCCGTCGAGTACTGAAACAACTCCGGAAGCTGCAAAAATCACAACTTCTCCGTTAGTTAAGACCGTTGGCCGTCGAACGTCTCTGAGCAAAATAACACCAACAACGTCAGGAGAAACAAGTCCTGCTGCCGCCACCGTGGAAGTGGAAAATGAAATGAAAAAGTCACTTAGTGGCTCCAGCAAAGACATCAGTGGTTCAGAAAGCAGCTTCCTTGCAAGAGCAATTTTTAACAAATCTTCTGATACTGCTGGTACAGAGAAAGCGTTGCCTGATCTTCCTGCACCGTTACCAGCTATAAAGAAGACTGAAAAATTACCCGAGGCTAAACCTGTGAAGGTATCATCGGTTGAAATTCAACTCAATCCCAAAAAGGATGATGTTCCTTCCACCACTGTTACGAGCAGTCCTGCTAGTTCAGAACCAACGCTAAAGTTGACACCGAAACCTGGGAAATTTATGCTGCTCGGTGTAAAATCTGAAGTCAGTTTTGCCATGGAACCTCCATCAGATGAAATCGAAACGGTATCGGCACCTTTACCGCCAATACCGCAGAAACACCAATCTTTGTACATGAACGTAACGCTACCACCACCACCTCCAGCGACTCCATCTCCCGAAGCCGAACATCCTCCATCAACAAGTAACTTTGCATCTTCTTCAGGAAAAGATGCCACCAATGTTGAAACAAATTTTACGTCGAGTGAGAGGGTAGTTCCCCTTCAGGTGGAAGGTGACGCATCCGATGATTCTCGACCGGGTTACAGTGTTTATCGCTCAAAGTTTCACAGTACCCACAGTAGCAAAACTAGCAATTTGGACAAACCGCGAGCTCCATCTCTAGAAAGGAGCGAAAGCCTCAGTTCGACGGGTTCGACTGATGATTTGGAAGATATATTTGACAGCTTGACGAGCGATTCCATGCTTTCTGGAATTTTGAACCGCACGAGGAATATTATCGAGGAACTCACACGAGACAGTGCTTCCAGGCAGTTTTCCTCATTTTTCAGTGGCCCCAGTGGAAGTGGCTTGTCTAGTTCAGCGCGAACAAGGTCTCTCCGACGAGATACTTACCAGGATCCCTTTGCAAAGAAAGACTGGTTTTCTGACTTCACATCTGGCATTGGCTCATCAAGAATTTCAAAGGACTCTATGCTAGACTCTTTTTTATCCAGGTCACGAAATCTTGGCGGTTCCTCGTGGAGAACATCAGCTGCCAATAGAATGTCCCCAGATCCTGAGACTTATTTGAGCGACTCTGGTTCGGGAATACGGAGTAGACGTAATCGAAATAACAGTAGTACCAGAGGGACGTATGATGACGATTACCTGAGCGACAGTGGATCAAGAACTTCAAATCGCCGTTCTGCTTTCAGCACCAGTTCTTCACGTTCCATGAGTAATAGCATTTCGGAGGAAGAAAATCTCCAAAGTGAAAACAGATATAGTCGTACAAACAGCCTAAACGAAAGTTCCAGCTGCAGCGAGGCGAGCTTTTACTCGCGAGCCTATGGTGCTTCTTCGAGAAGAGACAGCACAAGCAGCACTAGTAGCGTATCATCTCAGCGGCAGTCTTGGAATAAAACACCCACCAGTTCTTGGCAGTCTAGTAGTTCTCGATCAACAGCAACTAATCTATCCCAAGATAAACACGCATTCAATAGTAATTTCGCCCAAAGCGCCAGTGAGAAGCTACGAGATCTAGTACAGAATCGCCGGACATCAGAAGGAGATTATTATCAAGGACACCGGTCACGTTCACGTGACTCAACACTGGATAACTTTGCTGCTCTTTGCGGAACAATTCGCCGTCCACGAAGCCTGCTTCGCTATACCAAGTCCATGACCAAAGATTTGTCTGCTGACGAAGCTGCTGAAGCAGACGATGCCTTTTTCAGTGATGCTCGTAGACGTCGAATGCATCGCCCTAGAAGCATTTTGGTGCTTGCCGATCCGGATGATGATGCAAAAGATGAAGATGACAGTAGCACTAGCAGCGATGTATCGCACGAGCGATACAGGTATCCACGTGATGATATTTCACGTGGTGGCGGAAGTGCGAGCGGAAGAGGTAACAGTCGAAGAGATGGTAGTGGTGGTGGCGGTGGGGGTTCTTCCGGGAGTAGATCAAATTATACATTTATCTCTCTCAAGTCCAAAGGAAGTGGCTATTCGATGCACGATGGAACCAATAATGTTGAAGATCATGCTGAACATCAAAAGAGCCCAGTAGATGGTACTGACAAGTCATCTTCGTCGTCGGCCACTGATTCTGGAATATGTTCATTTTTGTGCGATCCCACCAACGATGCCGAGCCTACTGAATTCTCAAATAATGACAGCAAAAAGACCACTGAAGCTAGAACATTGTCGAGGAAAGCTTCTTTCGGAAGTAGAATTGCCAACGAGTCTGCCCTCGACAACAGTTCAGATGTGGCATCAAATGGTGCTGCAGGTTATTGGGCCAAACGATATGGTTCCACTTGTCGGAGTGGCTCCTCAATTTCGAGTGATTTGGACGTCTCTGCTAGAAATGGTTCTGGTGATTCTGGAAAGACTCCATTGAACAGAAACTCTACTTCTCATTCGTATAAATACAATGAAAAATGGGTGGGAGTGAACACTGCTAAGAATGAAGAAAAATTAGAAACTAAGAAGGACTCTGCGGAAGATACACTTGTGGGCTTTGCTCGTTCCGTTAGTGTTGAATTGGATCAATTGCAGAACCGATTGAATCAACGTTTTGACCGAGATGGAAGCTATCGTTCTACGTCTCACAATGCAAGGGTTGGAAGTTACACCCGGCGATTATCATTAAGTGGTGAGGATTCTTTCTCGGGACTGACAGATCGTCAGAGTTCACTCAGAGATAAAATCGATTATTCGTCTGGAAACGTAGAAAATTTTAGAATTGGAGATAAAAACCGGAGAAATCAAGCGATCTTAGCAGAATTGGAATCGACTCCTTCTGCTGACACAACTCCCACACAAACTCCGACTCCAACACCTTCAAGTGTAGCTAGAGAAACTGTACTTAAAGAAACTGTAGCTAAAGAAGCTGTAGCTAAAGAAGCTGTAGTTAAAGACAGGTTTGATACCAACTGTCATCAAAATGGAACCACTCAAAATATTGAACGATCACCTCAAGATGACAGAGGTGTATTTTCAGAGAACGAAGATTCCAGCAGCGAAACGTTGGACTCCTCTGCCGCTCGTGGGTCCATTTTTGAAGAGGAGTCTGTTAGCGAACGAATTCGTCGGAAGAGTTACTTTGCTCGCTTCCAAGACAGTCGCTCTAGCCGCAAACTTAACGATCAGCATCGTAAAAGTTTGGATATCAACCGGAATAGCCATTCGATGAGATTGGACGATTTTTCCACACTCAAACCAGTCACTTCACGCCCCCATCTCGATTACTCGAGAACTGCTTCTTTAGGACGTCGCAACAGTTTTTCACATGCGCTTATGGACGATGATTACTCCATTACACAGCCTACTTTTATGCCAATCCAATCCAAAGCTGCAAAGTCACGCAGAAATGGCATGATACACACTGATGCTTCGGATTGCGACAGTTCCACTTCAGAACTACAGAATGGACAAGTTTCGGCCGATTCAAACACTGAAGAAAATGGTAACCATGTCGATCGAACACGAGAACCTTCAGTATCTAACACCATGGGCAATGGCTGTTCCGACTCGGAGTCCACCTCCCCAGATATGTTCTTGTATAGTCCGAGATATTCGAGGCACTCATCTCTCGTGGACAACAGTGTCAACAAAACTTCGACGAAGATCAGTAATGGAAATAACTCTCGCCAAGAGTGGCACTCGACTTCCCCCAGTCCACTAGATGCTTCTAGCCAATGTCGTGCCAGTAGTCGCAATAGGCACGACTACATCATCAACAGGGCGTTGTCCACCCTGGACGATCGAATGACGAGACCATTCAGTCCACCTAGTAGGTTGTCCTTTTCGGATCATTTGCCCGATTTGAGGCAATTCTCCGCAATTTTAGATAATTCAAGTCCTCGTGATCTCTTGAGAAAAGCATTAGATGTTTGTAATAGTTTGCAGTATTGAATGTTTAAGTTCAAAACCTCTGACTGAAGGACAAACAAATATTTTATTGTACTTTTTTTAAGTGTGCTACAAAGGGTTTGGGGCATGAGTGGACATCGAAACATTGGGTTCGCTCCAAAAGTGAAATTAACTAATTACATGCTGTGAAATAACGTTTGGTAAGAAAATCGCCTACCAAGAGAAAGATGTGACTTCAGAAAAAATTGTTTTGCAAAGACCAAAAAAGAAAAAGATTTTTCTTTATTTTATATCAATAATGTACGGCTATCTCGCGACATTCTCATGCCGTCAGTGCCATCTATCCTGATTTATTAAAAGCGCAAACCTGACAGGTATAGAAGTTGTATTTTTGTTTGTTGTATAAGTCAATTGTGATTTATTTAAATTAACTATTTATTTGTAATTATCAACGTCAGCTCTTCAGGCACATTCATTTGAACAAAGTACTTGAAAAGCGTTTTGTCAGGTACACTGAAAACGCTACAGTGAAAATGAAGTACAGTATCTAAGTTTTATGACAATTGTTTACTTTTGTGTAATCATTGGCAGTTGGTTGATTATTTTTTTAAGCCGTTACATGATGTGCAATTAGACAAAAGATTTCAAATTAAGGTATTTGAAACATTTGGAAACATTAACCTAATAGCCAGGTTCATTTAAGATTGTCTTAAAATCCGACAAAAAAAAAACCGTGTAATTATAATTTGAAGTTGTCATCTATCAACAAGTCATATTTTTATATAAAAATAATTTGCTAATTGCAAATAAAGTTTCCAAACTTTTCGAATACACAGATTAGTTCAGAAATTTGGATTGAAATGTAATACGTAGTACGTGATGAAGTCGGCACATTAAGAAGAGTTGATATTGGGTTGTGCTTTTAATGATTGATATCGTTTTTACATCATAGTTTTATTGGAAATTGCAGCTCTGAAACTTTTAAGCTGATATTTTTTTTTTTTTTTGAAATAATTTTTGGGGGCTGGGAAGGCATGCATTTAAAAAAAAAAAGGAACAATGTCAACTTGCAAATTGTTTTGCATCTAATGAATGATGCAAAAAATTGAATTTTAGTGCTAGCATAGAATATACAATGGAAATTCTCTATCTGCCATTCTTTGATGGAATTATCCTAAAATAATTTTGTATGATTAATAAAAACTTTTCAGAACCAATGACAATTCTAGCAACAGCAGCCAAAAATGAATCTGAAAATTTGTGTTTGGGTTTATTTGTGACAACCTTTTTATACAGTGGGTCCTGCTCATACAGCAGATTACGGTTCAAAATCTCATGTAAAGCATATAGTATATGTAAGAGCCCATGAGAAGGTGGTGCAGAACCTGGGCCCGTGGTCCAAAACAGTAAATTGTACATTGAGCCTGGCCCTGGGGCCAAAGTATTAACCATGAACTAATTTTAAAAAATTAAACTACAAACAAGTTTGACGGTTTAAAAATACAAAAGCCCAACTACACATTAACTATTGCATATAGCGTCTGCAATATTGGTTTTTAATTGACAGCATATAGCTATTGTCACTCGTGAGACTACAAATCAACAGACACCTCATTCATCAAAATCCATGAAGCTTGTAGGAAGAAACAAAAATCATACATACACATACATACATCCTAAAAACATAACCCGTCTTCTTGCTCATTAGGGTAAATAGGGGCCCGGAAACTAACTTAGTACCCTCTGAAAATATTTTTTTCAGAGGCCCTACAGTATGCAAAACATGTTATAAAGCATAAAATTATTATGTTTGCACATTAGAGCTGGACCTAAAATAATTTGAAATTAAAATGAATTTAATGATGAAAAGTACGTCATTCTGATCTTGACAAGCGCTGAACTTTATAAACATGAACATTATTGAAAACCATGTATTAGCAGACTGCCAGTAAGCAGGACCTTACTGTATATGTGTTGTAATTACTGGAATGAAACATTATATTTATTTTTTTTTCAGTTACATTATATACATTGTAGAGTAGAGCGAAGGTGTCCTACAGAGGAGGTTCATATTTATATTATTAGGATATCACTGACATACAAGATGTATTGTATAGGAAATCACATTGTGCACAGTATTCTGTAAATTATGCTGGTCAATGAATATGCATCTCTTATGTATGATGGAGGCCTTCACTCCATCCTATACCAGGGCCATTTTATCACCTTCGTAGGCCCTAGGGCCTAGGCACTTGTTTTTTAGGGCCTCCTGTAAATACCAACATTTGGGTTTTTTTTTATAAGTTTTTAAATTTTAATTTTTCACGTTATTAAAAAGCAACTTCAAAAGTTATTCTTTTTATCAAAACTTTGTAGGCCTTTCGTGGGTATGTTCGTAGGCCCTAGGCACTGTGCCTACTTGGCCTAATGGATAAGACGGCTCTGCCCTGTACAATAGTTTAAGTCATTGTACCATTTACAACAGTATTACTAGGTATCGGTAACTTGTTTTTCGCTGGTTTTGTTAAAAATGCAGCTGTTTTCGTTAACTACTGAATGTTTTCAGCTCGGTCAGAACTGTTTTTTCATTATAACTGATATTGTCCGAAGGTGATCAACTGAGACATAAGCAACCCTTTGAACCAATTTGCTATATTTTGTTTGTCTTGTGCATAACTTTTGCAGCCATTATTCATCAATGAAACCACATCTCCAATGGGGAAAGAAATAACATTTAAGATAGACCTATGATGCCAGTGGTGAGTTTTTTATTGCAAGTGCAAGCGTTGTTGAAAATTGCTATTCATTAACATGGTCAATATTGTTTGTTTTACAGAATATTTTTTAATCTCAATTGTTGATCATGTTGATTAGCTATGTTCATGGTTGAAACTTTTCGGAAGCCACTAATTACTAAACTGACTCAATTGACTTGGTACCTTGAACAGACTGAACTTTGCAGATTTACATCTATGAACCAAATTTACACTACTATACTTTTAAATGCTGAAAGAGGTTAAAAAAGTTTGTAAATTGGCATGATTTTTCAGTTGTTAACGCTGAATAAACCATGCTTAGATCCTTAATTTTTTTGCACTCTTGTAAATTCAGAAGTATGAATTTAGGTTTGTGCATTGTCCATATAGTAGCCTATGTAGTGGGATACCATATGAAGTTGGAAACTTTTATAGTGCCCATGCAACTTTTATATTTTTATGCATGTTATTTCATGGTAAATGAAATATGGTAGGTTTATATTTCAGATGGTTTTATTGAATTGGTCTTTGGATTAAAAACAGTTTAACTTGCAGCAATAAGCTTACCGGTAGGCCTTCTATTATAAGTTATAATGCAATGCAAATCATATTGAGATTGTACAATTAAGCTACAGAAAATTTTTTGTTCTTTAATTTTATGTGCTTATGATTTATGCATACACAAAAAAATTTATTAAAAATAATGTTTGTTCCAAACAAAGATATTCTGCATAGGATTGGATATTTTGATAGTTGTTTTATTATTTGTCTATTTTTTTGGCTTGCAAAAAAGACTTACAATATAATGGTAATGTAAAGTAATCGTATTGAACATTTTTTGGTTATTTTGATTTTGCAAAGAGTATTTTAAAAATATATTTCTTCTTTTGTAAAAAAAATAATTCATTGAAGTTCAAAAATAAAAAGGCGCGTTTGTAAATTTGATCAATTAGTTGCGCCAGTCCAGGATGCAACTTCCGGAAAAAGATGCGGACAAACTAAGCGAAATTTCTGAAGATGGCTTCACCAATTACACTATTTCAACGTTCAGAATTTCTTGCTTAAAATGCCACAAGTTAAGAGTGTTTAGCAGTGTTTTTCTTGCCCGTTTTCGTGAAGAAACACCTTGTAAATGTAATTGGTATCTAAGAGGTAATGTTGTCAATTTTTGTTTGAATGTTTTCATTATCACATCACTGAACCCATTGCTTTGCATTCCCAAGTCATAAATGTTATTGTTATTATGCACCTGCTGAGGTAGTCATATTAAACATGTAATATTAGTCCAGTAAAGCTGGGGTTGATAATAATATTCAATAAACATAAGTAATATTCATTTTTAAAATTATTTATGTAGTAGTTTTATTTTCATATTTTTACAAAATTGTTTTATTATGGTTCCATACATTACAACGATTGTTGGACAGAAGAGTAATAATTTTGTCATTTCTGTTTTAAGGTATCATCATTTGCACATAGTTTATTAACAACAACAACTCAAAAGGTTCGAGCGGGTGACAAATTCATAGTAAACGAAATACACTTGCGAGACGAGCTCGTAAAACTATAATGGACAACATCAATGTTTATTTACGCATCCGTCCGTTTACGAACGAGGAAAATGCAAAACCAAGTCAGGTAAATATAAATGCTTTGAAATGCAAGATGATACTTACGATACATTTGCGAATTCTCAAGGCTGTTTTGAGCATGTATTTTTTGGTCCGCATGTTATACAAGGTGTTCGCTTTGCAATGCCCAAATTTTATTGTATTTTTACGAAGAAAGGAATGGAAATGTAGCCTATTCATCATACAAACTTCCATCGTATAACATAATATGTTTAGTGAAAGAATCGACGCATTTCTACGTAAGCTCCGTTTCATGTGGTGGTTACATGAGCTCTATCTCTCTCAATGCTTGGAAATAATACAAAACTTTCTTTGTGAATGACTTTAAGCAAAGCCATGTAACAGCTCGCACCTTCTCGGTGACGACAACAATATTTTGCGTTGAATGACAACATTGATTCTATTTAAGTAGAATATATACATACTATCCTTAGCTACCGAAACATAATTAATGTCCTTTAAAAAAATTGATAATGCCATTCCATAGTTGTTGCAGTGTGAAATTAATTAAATAACATGAAAAAAAGGTAATGTCACTTATCATACAAAATAATTGAATTCCTGCAGTATGATGGAAACATTTCGACATGAAAAACATTCATCATTTTTCTTTTTTAAACTTAAACTCTAAAATTAGGGCATTGGACACCCTGTATAATGAAAATGTTGCATATTTAATTTGTCATTGAATATCTTTTTTATACAGCTTACAACAAGATAACTACTTAGTGACTGTAAATGAAGGACAATTGTCGTTAATTGTTTTTTTTGTTTTTTCTGTTACAGACATCTTGTATCCATGTAAAAGATGAAAGCACTGTTGTCTTGGATGTTCCAAATAGTGTGTTACAGCGCGAACGTATCGAATCTCAAATCACTGCTTATAATTTCCAATACAGTAACATTTTCGATCAACATTCCTCACAGGAAGAGTTTTTCTGCGGGACTGTTTTGGATAGCATAGGGATGTTTTTGAACGGCCAAGATGTGTTGGTTATTTCTCATGGCCCGAAAAAGTCTGGCCGCACATACACTATTCAAGGTGAGCTTCTATATATATATATATTTTTACTATTCATTATAGCATAATTAATAACTTCAATTTTAATAAATAATTTCAGGCGATCGCAGTAATCCTGGTTTGCTGCCACGTTTGGTCGACGTGATTTTCAATTCGCTGAAGGGTTGCATCATGGCCGAAGGATCATTTCGACTAACTAAGTTTTCTCATGTAAAAAAAACATCATTGTCCGAAACCTTTTTCGACAGCTACCTCAAAAATATGGTATTAAAACAGCACACTGATAAGGTATGAATGGGTTTTTAAATAATTTTAATTCTAAAATAAAAAATGGTTTAAATAATTAGTAAGTAATTTTTTCAATACACTTACAGCTACTAGAGTCTGTAACTGTGGCTGATAATCCATTTCGTGAAAGTTATAACCAGGTCACTGCTGAATGTAATTCTGATGTTTTCGACTCCTCGATTCATGGTATGTGCAGTGTACATTTCCTTAGTGTATTTTGTTATTGTGCATATAATCACTTATCATCTGTTTGTCAATAGACATGTTTGAAAGGGCGTTTAAAACTTTGGATCAACGGCTGAAAGAAGAGAAAGCGTTAGATGTTTGCGATAAGTTCAAGTATTCTGTTTGTCTTTCGTTTGCTGAAATCAATGGCGAGAACGTTCACGATTTGTTGGATGAAGAAGTGGAATATAAGAACTCGCTTCCGATCGGTATCGATGAAAAGGGAAAACCTTATATAGAAGGTATAAAGTAGTTCACAGCCATCATGTTTAATTTTCATTAAATAGAAATATTGTTAATCGACTAATCTTGTCGATATTCTAGGTTTGTTAAGGATATCGGTTTCCTCAGCGGACGAAGCGCTGCGAGTTGTTTTGATTGGCCAGAGGAATCACGTGATGTCGGTGAAAAAAATGAAACGGGATTATGCAATCAGCCACTTTTTGTTTTGTTTGGAACTTGTCCGAGTGACGTCGAGCGATTCGTTCGTTGCCGTAGTCAACAGGTGAACTATCTACGATCGGAATAATCGATGCTGTAAAGAGCACGTGATGTTCATAATCGGGTTTAAAATGTTCCAGGTTGATGCTTTGTGATGTTGGAAGTCCCGACGAAAGCGTCTTGAATAATGGCAGAAGCGATGGGCGTCCGAGAATTGATCCCAGCTACCTGGTGTTGGAAAGGTGCATTGCGGCACTTAGAGACAAAATGTAAGTATAAATCAGCAAATTTTCACATTTTTTCGAGATGAGATTCTATCACAAACTCGCTTGTTTGGGGGTAGCTGTCAGCTTCGCCACCCCCTTGCAAGCTACATCATGGTGTTGCAATCAACTATAAAAAGAGCAGCGTGGGTGGTTCAGTGTTAACGTTCCCGCCTGCTGTCATAGTAATCCGGGGAAAAAATGTGGCTTATCATTATATCACCCATCCAATTGTATAATGTTATAAATTTGATTATTTTTTTTACAATAAGTTTTAAATTGAATTGACATCAAAATGATTTGTTAACCTTAATTTTATATGTCATCAAACACAGTAGTTATATTTTAACGGGAATGTTAAATTCTTAGCTGTTTTTTTTAGAATTTTTTGTCGTTTTATTTATTGAATAATAGTTTAGCACAAAAGATTGATTTAAAAATTGTAATTTTCGTGATGTTGAAAACTTTTGTTTTATTTAAAATGTTTGTTTTTTTGCAACCTACTTTTATTACATAGTTTTTGTTTGTTTGTTTGTTCTGTATGTAGTGCAGAGCGAAATCAAATTCCCTTTGAAGAAAGCAAACTGACACAACTGCTGAGTCCGTTTTTCACCCACGATGGTTGTAAAATCAAAATCATTGTCACCATTGGTCCATCGACGGATGATTTCCCACATACATTGGATGCATTAACATTTTCGTCTTTCCTGGGCGAGGTGAGTTAATATTTGCATTTTTTATTAAATCTGGGCTTTGAATGTAGACCAACTTACGGTTTACCAACAAATTCCGTTCTAAGACATTCGTTATATATTGTTTGTCATGTGAATTTTGCATTTTTGAACTTTTACAATATGTGTCAGGTCACCAGCTATAGTAAAGCGTTAAAACAACCAAGTACTAAAAATCGGTCTTTACAATGTGTTTTGTTATGCAGTATGTATACATTATGAGATATCAGCTGCGTTTACTTTAGACGCTTTTTCGCTAACAGTGGATGTTTATGAGTGTTTTTGGCAAAAAAGCGTCTACCGTGAACGTAGCTATCGTATGCTAGACATAAAATCACAGAATGAGAAAAGAATAAAAACAAAAATTTCATTTATACGAGTTGAATGTTTATAAACTGACAGCGTTAAACATTAAACTTGCCTGTTTAATGTTTTTATTCTGTGTTTGAACTGAAAGGACTCGTTTGTTCATATGCACTTTTTTTAGGCTGAGAGTCATAATGATGAAACGGATTGTACCTTGACCACACCAATTTTGGATGACATTTTGAAAAAAGCGAGCGAAAATTTCATCAACAGCGAATTGCTAGACTTGGATTCTCTCATCGCCGAGAAAAGAGAACGGGCAGAAAAACGGATCACTTGTGTATATGATGTACGTTCGATTTTATTGTTTTTATTACTATTATTTATTTTTTATCGGATTTTTTTTTTTAAAGCGTGAATTTTATTTATTTGTAGTATTTACTGGATGTTGTTCAGATAATGCGAGCGATGCTTGTAAATGAAGAAAAAGACAAGATGCTCCTCGTGATGCAAGTGAGGCAAAAATTGCAACGTGAATTCATGGATCACGTGGTTGAAATTGAACGACATTTCAGGTATTTTATTGACTCAGATGAATGATATTTTTGTTACACACTTTAAATTAGTTTCACTGGTAAGTGAGCTGGTGAAGGGTAGAGTCGAGAACTTCTTATTTTGTTTGGTGTTGATTTTTGTTTTGTTTTTTGCTTGTTTCAGAAGTGTGACAGCTAAACGTAGATCGTATAAAAGCAACTGGTGGAAAGAACGCTTGCAAACATTGCTACTGAACTTGTCATCATGCAACAGCGGCGTTACTACGGGATTCGAAAACAAAGATGATGTGAGCGGTTATTTGATTTCAGTTTAATGTGATTTGAAGGTCTAATCATAGGCTTTATCATAGTTTCACTGGTGAATATTCACCAGTGAAACATCTTATTTAAGATGTTCAAGTTGCAAGTCGAAACAAACGGCAACATATATAAATTTCAAGATATGTATTTATATTAGTTTAAGTTATGAGGGGGTTTTCTAGAATCGTCTCTTAAAAATATAATATCAATTTCAAAATATGCATATATTTTATATTAGTTTCATTTGTTAGTGGGAGGGCATTATCTGGTGGCAATAGATATAAATTTAGTTTCTTAATGTACTTGTTTTAACATCTTTAGCTGGCAGATGGAAAATTCGATTTGTCTGTGGAAAATCGGCTGCTCAACGTGGAAGTAAAGAGTTTGCGAGAAAATTTGCAGAAATTGTCGCGGACCGTGGCCGAAATGCAACTCGAAAATTCACAACTGCAGCTATCGCTTTGTGAGCAATCACAGACGCTGGCATCTGGTGAACCTATAAAAACTGAGGTGGAAATTTTTTTTACATGATATTTTTATATCTGCTTTTTTATTTTTGAAAAAAGTATGTTGTCTAAATCGATTGGTTATTTTAAGGAATCTACGTATCCGATGCTTGAAAAGTATCAAAAATTAGTTCAAGAGTATCGTAACGAAGTGGAGGAGGTGAAAAAGCTGCGGACGCGTTGTAAAATGAAAAATGCGATTGACCAGCAGCAATTGGTAAGTGAACTATACATAATGCAAAAATACATTGAAAAGTTATTTATTAATTCACACGATACAAATGTGAAATCTTACTCAGTAAAAATTGATTTATTTTCTTAGTTGGTGAAACTTCGACGATTGGAAAGAGAAAGTCGTCTTCGTCAAAAACTACTATTGAATAGAGAGAACACTATACAAATACTACAAAAACAAAACGAACAGGTAGACTACTGTACATACTCATGTGATATTCGATATGATGTAAAAGTCGATTTGTGGATTGTATAATGCAAATGAATTGAACACGTTAATGATGTTCATCGCTTCTTGAATTTTTCCTTTGTTTTCAGACGTAACATTTGACAGTTTGAATTTTTCATTTTCTATTCACAGCTTTCAACTAAATTGCATGACCAAGCATACCTGAAACCACCCCCGAGGAAAAAAGAATCTTCTTGTTCGTGCTTTCACGTCAATGGTTTGGCCACGTTGCCGCGCAGGAAACGGACCTTGAAAAACGAAAGCTATTTCTCCGTCAAAAAGTACCGCAAACCTTTCGACGTTGACCAGCGGTGGAAAGTGAGCAACAAAGTCGAAAATGATGACGACGAATGGTTCCTATACGATTTCATCAATGGCCACGCTGATGAAACAAAATTACCCAAGAGAAAGGTAAGACATGAGTTAAAATTATTTCATTGCGTTTTTTTCCAACATTATGATTGTGAAAATTGGTTATAATTACGTAAGCGTATTGGAGTGCCATATATAAAGGGTGTCCCTAATGTTACTATATAAAGTAGATTCTTGCTAATCCGGCTATTCCTTGCACAGAGGGGTTGCCGGATCAGCAAGAGTAGACTAGCTAAAAGACCAACATCAATGACAGGTTGTAGGATTATTTAAATGTTTAATCTGGATCCAATAGAAGAATGGTAATGTTGAAATTTCATGTGGTTAAACGCCATCGTGTTGAGCTTATAGGCAAACAGACTAACATTAGTGAATTATTATAGTAGAAGTTTTATCACCTTTGAAAATTAAGAATAGTTATTCTGAATCACCCTTTATATTGATAATATTGACTTTAAGGGCATCATGAATTGATACTGCAATAAAGATGAATTCAGTTTATTTTTAATGCCTTGAATTTTCAATTTTCTTAGTTCAAATGCCGCTTAATAGTGAGGTGTGAAAAACTTGACGTTCCAAATGGGAAGACAACGCTGTCATCTCATGGTGTAAGAACTTTACACTAATGTTGCTTATCAAACTTTTACGCTGACAATGTATTATAATAAAGATGTGATATCTAGTTTACATTTATTTGATTATTTTGTTTGTTTTTGAATTGAGATCAATTGAAGAGCTCGGGACAGCAACTTTTTAAAATTTTACAGTAGCGACAAAAAAAAAAACAAATTGTTTTGAACAGAAAAATATACAAAATGTTTCAAATAAATTAACTTACTTAGAGATATACAGATCACCTTGTTAATACATTTTTGACCAAAAATACTTGGTCAAAAATTTTACTGTGAATTTATTTTCACAGTAAAAAAAACATTCGTTTTAAAATCAGTACACAACGAATAATAAAGATCTGCCGGCTGTCAAGCTAACTTGGCTTATCAATTCAGTAGTGTCATCTATGATAATATCTAGGTATCGGAGCATCAGATTGGCCTGTTTCTTGCATCAAACGATGCAGGATTTTGAAACAATTATACCCATTGGAAAAAATGATTTTCGGCAAAAAATGAAGCTGACCGGTTACTGCCTCGAGCCCTTGAATTTTAAAAATTAATTTTGCATTAACACATGTGTATGGGAATGTATTAAAAACACTCATATTTTTATCAATGACAGTGTGCAGCGATTAACAGGAATGATACTGGGGCAGTTGAACAGGTAAAAAAGAATCAAAATGCTTCTTTGATAACTATACTGCTGTAGTTTTAACAAAGTACTACTGTGCTTGGATAACTAAATGTCATTTGTTACCAATATCTTCTCCCTTACATAAGATGCCATTAGAAAAAAACTCCACAATCACTGGTTGGCAAAAGAAATTGGTGTGTCAACACACCAGTGACAACGACGAAATTGAACATGATTTTGCTAGGTTAGTGAATCATTAACTTTATATACAGCGTATTCGCCATGAAATGTCAACATTTTAATTGCATATAGTTTGAAGGTAAATTTATACAGCCGCATAACTGAAGTTGGAAATGATATGGCAGCTTCGAAGTGTCGTTAAAACAGTGTACTTCCACGTGGGTGTTTTTCCTCGCGGCACGAGGAATATCTAGGCAGTAGCCTAACTCATGACGTGTGTTCCGCAACATTCTCCATGCGACCTGTATTCGTTTCTGCATTTTACCACACAGCTTGTACTCTGTAACTCGGAAGCATCATTTTGAAAAATGACCGACTACAAAATTTTCACATTTTGAGTTTTCTGCTTCTGTTCCACCAAGCATCACATTTGTACAACCTGATAATGAAAAAATAATGCACTTTCCAAATGTTCGCATGTCATGATTGACACCCTGTACATTGATTTACGATATACATTCTGCTCATGACTTTTTATTAACGATTTTCATGATTGAAGTTCTGTTAAATGAATTTTTCAAAATTTAGTTTCGATAATCAAATCATTAACCAGAGTTTCACGAAACCATTTACCATCGTTAAACGAGTGATCAAAAACTTTTTTTGGTATTTTCTTTTAAAGTTGATGACCATTTTTTGTTTTCAGCATCGATCAATTACCTGTGAATGGAGTGGACAAACCAGGCTTCAGCTGATAGATACCACGCTGTGCCGAGAAATGTTGTCTTGTACATGAACTAGTGCAACGATTTATCAACTTCAGGTTATAAACTTTGATGGTACTTTCATAGTTCGTTACCATTCGACATCGAATCTGGAGGAAACTTATTGATTCTGTACTATGATTTAGTCATTATAGACTTTGTGCATTTTTAACGAACGTCCACATGCATGTTTGCTGATAGTTTTGGTGATGATCAACTGTAAATAATTTTGTGATTTTACTTTTTTTTTTGTAATGGTGAAAGGATGCAGCTTAATGTTTTGATAAGCTCGAGTCCACAAAATATTTTTTTTATAGTTTTGTAGTGCTTTTTATTTTGACAGATGCTTAAGTGCTATAACGATCTGTGGTGTCCCATTGTTCTATCATTAACATTTGTGAGGCTGGGCGAACATCGTTCACCGTAATTCTAACCTGCCCACAAAGTGAACCAAAACTGCATTAATTGAATATTAAATATGTTACTCTTTGTTTCAAAGTATAATGGCTTTTTTTCATGTAAATGTCTAGATTGCATGATTTCCAGGACAAAAGCTCAAATGCTGGTAGTCCATCAAAGCACATGTGGACAAAACATCGTACGAACAAATTCACTCTGGCCTTTCCAACTTGAGTTTGTTTGAACACAGATTGCACATACAGTATGTTCGACAGGTGGTCATAAACCGGTGTCCGAAAAATTCTTTGCCATTAATTCATCCCTATAAATTCACCCCTTTCATCCTCATCAATTCATTCCCGGTTAGCTTTATGAATATCGGGATAAAAATTACACAGGCGTGTATAGCATGATGCAGATATATGCTGTATGTGCAATTTAACCGAGTTTGGAAAACTTGAAATTTTTCGTCAAAATTAAATTTTTTTCAGATTTTCATGAAAAACGAAATTGGTTTAAACTTTGCAGGCATGTTGTCAGCATCACGAATTACATTGCTGTGCAATCGATTTCCTGAAATTCGTAAAATTATTCAAGTTACGACATTTTTTAAGTGAGGATTTTCAAAGTGTCATTTTTGCAGAGTTCAAACTGCCACAACTTTGTTGCTATGATAAGTATTGTGGTAAAAATTGCACAGACGGATTCAGGGTGATGAAGAGATGCTGTATGTGCAGCTTAAACAATTTCTGACAAAACATGATTCTTCATTAAAATTAAAAGCGAAGGCTAGGTTTTTTTTCACATTTTGCAGAAAAATTGACTTGGCTTAAACTTTTCAGACTTGTTGTCTGCATCACGAATAACATCTCAGTGCAAGCGGATCTCTGAAATTTGCACAAATAAGTAAGTAACGACACTTTGTTTTCGTGATTGTCAAACAAAAGTGACATTTTTTCAGATGTCAAACAGCCTTAACTTTGTTGCTATGGCGAATATCGGAATAAAAATTGCATAGGACTGTTCAGCGTGATGAAGACATGCTGTATGTGCAATTTAAACAATTTCTGATGACGTGATTTTTCGTCAAAATTAATTGAAAAGCAAAGGTTGATAGCCTTAGGCACATCATCATCATTGACGTGCCCACTTTGACTATGAGAGTCGCGGTGGGTAAGCTCATGAACGCCTTTCCTTCAGTTCTTTCAATGTTCTACAGTAACACAAACTTGCAAACTGAAAAGTTGATTTTGAAATGTGGTTCTTGGTCTCTGAATGGGTCTTGTTCTGGCTGGGTGGGATTTCCAGATCCGTTATGCCGGTCTCTTGAGGCACTCTTCGAACATGGCTGACAATCTCATCTATGAGAAATAACAGCTTGACTCCGAAGTCTATCTGAATTGCTGAACTCCGCACTCTGTCGAGTAGCATGAGGCCTGTAGTCCTATGAAGGAACCTCATTTCGGCAACTTGTACTCGCGATCTCGTTCTTTCGGTCATCACCCAAAGCTCATGACCATGGGTGAGGGTTGGGAAGAATATCAACCTGAAAACAAAGTTTTGTCTTCTAGCTCAGCTCCTGCTTGCAAACAACTCCTCTGTACAACTGACGCATTACTACGCCAGCATTCCAATTCATCTTTCGAATTATCAATCCAGTTTCCCATCACTCGAGAATGAGACCCCGAGATACTTTAACTCCTCCACATGAGACAATGGAACTTTACTAACATATAGAGTGCATTGTATAGGTGTTCGAGAGACTATGAATATTTCAGTTTTTCCAGTGTAGATCTTCATGGAGATCGATTCACATTTGAGCGTAAATTTGCTCAGTGCGTGCTCTGAAGGTCAGACTGCGAAGATGCCAGTATTGCGAAATCATTTGCAAAACGCAGGTAGCTCACATTAACATCCCCAATCGTTACACATTTCTGGCCAAGGCTGTGTCTGGGAAACCTGTCAAGATTCACAAAGTTATGGCACTTTTACGTCCGAACAAATAACACTTTTGAAACATCCGAATTTCAAAGTCTCGTAACTCGCGTAATTTTGCGAGTTTCGACAATCCGATTGCACAGAAATGTTATTCGTGATGCAGGCAACACGCCTGCAAAGTTTAAGCCAAATTTAGTTTTCATCAA
>JAQIWH010001880.1:0-28036 GCA_034695005.1 Cryptops parisi
GTTATACTTGGTTACATATCAATTACACATGTTATTTTAGTTATAATGATAACATAGTGATTACACATGGCTATAGCATATAATTAACAATCTTTAAACAAAATCTTACAGTACTGTTTAATATTATCTTTTTACTCCACTTCTTCCATTAGAGAGGCGTCTGCAACCCTACACATAAACATGAGTTTAGGGAGCATGCCTTTCCACTGTTATTCTTATTATCATTATTGGGTTCTATTTCCCATCTATTCTTAATTAAACGTTTATTCACTAATCTTGCATTGTAGGCCATTCCGGCCTGTAACATAGGTCCTTTTTCAAAACTAAAAGCTGAGTTGTTCACATGCCCAATCGAACAAAATAAATTAAAATTTTACCTTACATTTTTTGATTTTGATGAAACATGGTACATACCATGAACAACCCTAAAAAAAGAATTATCCCAAAAGTTTAGAATTTTAAGTTGTATATTTTTTTAGATATTAAAATTAGAAATTTATATTCAAGTTAAAATTTAATATCATGCTGTATCCAAATTGCTCCACTGAACTTTTGTTCTAATTGTGCCAGAGCTTTAAAATCTACATCCTTTGAAAGCTAATTAAACCAGCTTTCACATGATATGCAACAACCTATTAACTCTTTTTAAAAACAATTTATAATATGTATATTAAAATTAAAATATTAATATCTTTAAAATACATTTTTTTTAAATTTTTTATTTTTTGTTAGAATATTCATGGGGGTGTTGGCAACATACATGCCAAATGTGAATTTGGGACAGACATGGGATAAGGAAATAAGCTTACATATCAAAATGTGACAAATTCAACTTTTTAGCAAATTCAACTTTTTAGATTTCTGCTGGGCACTGTTTATTCCCGAAATAGCTTTGACCTTGACTATTGAAGTGAGAAAAAAATCAGTGCGTAGCTGAATCTTTAGTGCTAAAAAGTTCAATTAGACACATTTTTCTATGGATCTATGTATTTCCTTTTGCGTTTCAAATTGATATTTGGCATGTGTTGCCAACACCGCACAAATATTCTGACAAAATAATTAATTTTAAGAATATTAATATTTGTATTTTAATATACATATTAGAAATTGTTTTTAGAAGTTTCATCAAAATAAAAAAAAACGTAAGGTAAATTTGTTGTCTGATTTGACATGGAATGACTCAGCTGTAAAATGGTGTTACAGCAAGCTTCCAGAATGATCTGCAGAGACTTAAATACATACTACTTCGAATGATGATTGCCTGATTGGCCAATGTCATGCTTCTCACCTAACTGGCCAATGTCATGCCTTTCACCTGATTGGCCAATGTCATGCTTCTCACCTAACTGGCCAATGTCATGTCTTTCACCTGATTGGCCAATGTTATGCCTTTCACCTGATTGGCCAATATTTGTTCACTGTGGTTGTAATGACACTGGAGGCTTTAGCGTCTAGAGTAGATAGCTGGAAGCTCCATGTTTCATTGTTGATTTTCGTATTTTAATTATTTTTGTAATATTATAAATGAATGTTTATAAATGTTTGTGCATGTTGATGTACGATTAGTATCATTGTTTGAAAAGCTTTGTTGAAAGCCAAAAAGATCTTTTTTGTATGTGGGCATGAGTTGTGTATATGAGCATCACTAATGCGCGAACTAACAAAAAATCTTTTTTTATTAACATTTTAGCGATTCTAACAATCAACGGCTTCTTTTGGGAGATTCTGGAAATATCCCTATTCCAGGAAAGTTACAAAGTGGCACTCAAAAGCATGTGCGACTGGATCAAAAGTAATTAGTGATCCGTTTTAATTTTTTGAATTAATTCTCACGAACCTCCTTGGTTTCTATATTTTTCGTTCCGTTTACTGAAATGTCTGAATTTGGAAAAAATTTTTATAACCCATTCACATTTTTAACCTTGCTTAGATTAAAGACGTTTTTGAGTGTTGTAATATCTGTTTGTTCATCTCGTTTATGATCCTGATTGATTGTTTTTTTTGTGCAGGAGTACACGTCGCAGCGTTCGTGCGGGATCGATGAAAATAAAGCAGACTTACGATCATCTGAAGGAAAACGGAGACTTAACTGCCATGAACAGCACGAGCAGCAGTCGACGACCGCAGGATCTTGATATTAAAATGTTGCAACAAAAGAGGCAACAGGCTGAAATGAGGCGGTACGTTTTTTCAATTTTGTTACGTTTCTGTCGTTGTGCTATTCTATTGGTTAGGAATCGTGAATTTTGAATGTTTGCTTTGTTTTTATGTGGTTTTAGAAATCAGCGAGAAGAAGATTTGCGTGAAAATCATCCATTGTTCGATACGCCGCTATTTGCTGTTGGTCGTGAAAGCCGTTTCCGAAGAATTTGTCAAATGATCGTGAATGCTCGATACGATCCCCACCAACGTGATCCCATCACTGGGAAAGAACGAAAGATCAAATACAAACGGTTGCAGTGAGTAGCATTTCTTAAATCACGAGGGTGGTTCAAAAAGTAAGTTGCACTTTTGAATAAAAAAAAGATTTGCACGCTAAGTAGGTTAGTTGAAATGTATTCTCACTATTCGTCATTATTCCACATATTCGCCTAATGAAAGTAAACAAATATCGGAATGTGTGATGAGCTTCTCGATTATTTGATCTAGTGTTGTGTGATCAGTTTGCAATCTTTTTGCAATTTTGTTAGTGTTTGGCATTATATGAGGCTACATTGATTGTCCTTTTGGCATAAAACCAGTGTAGACACCTTCACAGTACAAAGGTCATTTGCTAACCGTTCAAAGGTGCAACTTAGGTTTTGAATCACCCTCATACTTAAACTTTCTTGTTACATAGAGCAGGTGGTTTTTTTTTTATATACAGGGTGAGTCAAAAGTATGGTTTTATGGTAATATTATAAAGGCTGCTACAATAAAAATTTTGAGCTTTGGATATAATAGCACCGTTGCAATGGTGGTATTTGCATTACCTCGTATTATTGTTACAAACTGGAAATCGTATATGTTATTGTAGATTTTTTGAGTTACATCGTTATTTCACCAAACTCTTCAATTATATGGACTATGTTCATTCCCTCACTACTTCTTTTCTTTAAGAAATATCTGGTGTTATCAAAGGGTTGTTACACTCCCCACTATCTATTGCACATGCACATTAGCGCATGATGGTTCGAATAATGTTTTTATCGCCACTGATCAATGTTGACAGCACTGGGATACGGGTGACACCACGAGTTACCACTGGGTGACACCAACCCAAGTGATGCCACTGTAATAATTACTGTTTGTATTGATTCATTGTAATACA
Source organism: Cryptops parisi (assembly GCA_034695005.1). Classification (NCBI taxonomy): domain Eukaryota; kingdom Metazoa; phylum Arthropoda; class Chilopoda; order Scolopendromorpha; family Cryptopidae; genus Cryptops; species Cryptops parisi. Next base: position 3,311 of record JAQIWH010001880.1, read on the forward strand.
ACTTTTAGCAACCTATTGGGTCTCGTTACCTATTTGGACTGGTTGATGATTGTTGTAACAACACTTTCCTGCATTTCTATGATGTTTGAAACACCTCAAAGAAGAGTTATGAATACACCTGAATTACAGGTAAAGTTCTACTTGAAGTTTTTTTTTGTTAAAAAAGTTTCATTTATAATATAATATACAGGATGTTCCTAAAAAGTCTAGGCAAATATCAACCATCAGAACAAAACAAAAAGTCCATATAAACATGGATCCGGAAATGCTTCTCTCCTGGTATAACACAAGGTGAAGTCACGTGATTGCGGGCCTATTTTCGCATAATCGCTGTAGGTGCGCAAATGAGTATGCAATTCTGGACTCATGTTAACATGGACTTTTTTGCCTTGTTTGATGCATAGCATCTGTGGTTGAAATTTGACTAGACCTTTTAGGAAAAGGTCACCCTGCATATAACTTGTGTTTTTTTTCATGTGTGTATTTTAGATTGCCGAGTATGGATTTGTAGTGTTTATGAGCATTGAGTTAGTACTAAAAATTTTAGCCGACGGTTTGTTTTTCACTCCCAAAGCTCTCATCAGAGACATCAATGGAATTCTAGATATTTTCATTTTCATCGTCAGTAAAAATTTAACTATTTTTTTTTTAACATCGTTCAAGATTCGTAATTAAAATTATGTAAAGTTTTTAAAACAGGGTTGATTTGATATTTTACAGGTTGATTTAGCGTTTTTGTGTTGGTTACCACAAAATGTTCCTCCTCAATCTGGTGCTCAAATTTTGATGATTTTGAGGTGTGTTCGACCTTTAAGAATATTTAATCTCGTTCCTCATATGAGGAAAGTTGTATATGAACTATGCAGAGGATTTAAAGAAATATTACTAGTAAGTGTTGGTTTATAGTATAATATTGATATAATTTGTAATTTGCTTTTTATACTTTTTATATTCGCTTCACTTGTGAGAGAGAGAAAGAGAGAGAGAGAGAGTGAATTTGTGAGTGAGCTGGGAATTGAACATATACTGCCATTTTTTAGTCATTTATGAGAATATACTGTATAGTCCAATGTACGAAAAATGCATAAAACGAGAACTGCACATGTCTTTTGCACAAATAAAAAATCGCGTATAAGTTTAATGTAAAAAAGAAAAATCTTTTCATATAAATAATAAATCGAAAATTGCAGAAATCAAAAACAGAATTACTCAAACAAAACTCACATAAATCAAATATCGAATTATTCGACGATCGCATAAATTTAAATTTGCATAAATCGAAATTCGCAGAAATCGAAACATGCAGAAATCAAAAACGAAGCTTTTTTTTGCATTATGTATATGTACATACGGTATATTTGTATATGAGAGTATATAAGGAGTATGCTTAAAAGGCATTTTTAATGTACTTGTTATGTACAAAAAAAATACAGAGCCAAATCAGATTATGGAATTGATAATGGCACATTTTCTTTCCCATTTAGGTCTCCGTTTTATTGATTGTTCTAATGTTTGTATTTGCGAGTTACGGTGTACAGTTATTCGGTGGTCGTTTAGCACGTTGCAATGATCCTGACATTTTGGAGAGAGTTAGTATTTTATTTTATTTTAAATTTTTTTTTAAGCTTTTTAAATATGCATTGTTTTTTTTAATAATGAAAGTTGTTTGTGTTTTGTTTGTTTTTTTTCAGAATGAATGCGTAGGCGTATTTATGCGTAAGATATTCGTCACAAAAATGAAATTAAGACCAGGGGAGAACGAAAGCCATCCAGCTATGTTGGTGCCTCGCGTTTGGTAAGTTTCATGCATGGCGAGATGCTTTTGCATTTATTTCTGTTGCTATTTTTTAAAATTTTTTGATTTTATTGGTTGTCTTGTTTGAGTTTGTTGATTATTTTTTTTTTTTTGAAATTATTTTAACTAACGAGATGGATTATTTTTTTTTTAACAAGAGTAATGATTTTGATTTGTGAATCTTGGCTGGATGTAGGGCTAATCCACGCAATTTTAATTTTGACACGTTCGGTTACTCACTGCTTACGTTGTTTGAGGTGTTGTCACTGGAAGGTTGGCTTGACATTCGAGACATCATTGTCGATCAATTGGGTTATGTAAGTTTCATCATTCTACATTTTCGACGAACACTAATCGCCGCCCCTACCGTAACGATAGTTTTTAGTGCGCCTACTACTAACCCAATTGTTCTTTCTTATTCTGGATCTTTCGTTTAAAAAATAATTTAGATTTGGTAGACTTCTCTTATTTTCAATCGACATGAGTTTCGGTTCGTACGAAACGTTTTTTGTTTATTTGTAAACAGATTTTTATTTTGGCTTATAAAACAGTTTATTAATGAGAAAAGTTTTATGAATCGATTTATATAAAGAAATACTTTTTATTACGTACCGTTTTTTTTGTGATGATTATTATACTGGCAAACAAAAGCAACATGACAATTGAATTTACATCTAGCCTATATTATGATGCCTATGTTGTATTATTTTTTGCACATATATTATTTTTTTGTGGCAAACGCTGACTTTGAAATTTTGGTGCATTTCTCATGTAGTTTTAGTAATATTTAAATTATCTAAAAAATATGAAAATATGTTCTCAAGTTTTAAATTGTCATGTTAAGTAATATCAGTAGATTTGTTTTTTTTTTTACATAATTCATTTTTTAAATCTATATTTTTAGTCCATATCACGTATTAATGTGTCTGTTTTATATATTCTGTATATAGATTAGTGTATTGTTTTCATTAGATAGATTAGTGTGCAACTTTTGTAGCATGTAATCTTTGATAGTTTGATCTCTTTTTTTCCATCATACTAACCTTATAGTAATTTTTTTATTTGACAATTTTTATTCTAATTGTAATTCATTTTTTCAATGTACAAGAAGTCCTCGATTAATGCGAGTTTGTTATATGCAGTTGTGCTAATATGTGATGAGAGAAATTCTCCCAGATACTCGTTTTAGTAGCGAACATTTCACCATTATGAGGTTTTATGGGATGTTGGACAAATGAGTGAATATACATTTTGATTTATTTTATTTCACTTTTATTTTTGTTTTTTGATTGTATTGAACGTCACCATATCATAAATTGAGGACTTCCTGCATTGCTCATGATCTTTGGTATATTATTCTGCATTAGTTGTGATACTTAAGTAAATTTTCAACATTCGGAAGTTTACGGTACACAAAATTTTCACATACCTGTGTAACAATGTTATTCCTTGGTTTTGTAAATTTTTTCAGTTTGTCGTTAGCTACTATATTTAGGCATATATAAAATATACTCAAATATAAGATGCAACTATTGCGAGTTTGAGTAAAAAATGGCTTATATAGGTTACGATTACATAAGATGCACCTAAGAAACAGCTTACTGAACAATGAAACTTAAGCTGTGATTGGCTCTAATCGTAATGTTTTTTGTTTGTTTTTTTGTAATAATAAAGACACTGGAGCATACTTGAAGACCCCAAATAACACATTCATTTATTCATATAATTTTTATATTCTACCGGTTTTTATGATAATGATTTTTCTATGGTAGGCTAGGCTACCTAGTTGTTCATTGTAATTTATATGAGATGCCCACGATTATAAGAAGCAGTTGAGGAGCACCTTTTGTAACATGTTGTATAAGATGCATCTTATATTCGAGAAAATATGGCATTAGTTTAGCGCACACTCACAGGTGCATGCTACTCACACACCCTTTATTTCAGTCTTAAATAATTTGGTAAAATTCTAGATATAATGCAACAACGTGCGTTATATGTTTTGTGGATTTCTTATAAAAGAATTACTAATGGGAGAGTTTTCTTTTTTGCTAATCTCAATGCTGAATGTTTCTGACCACTACGATTGATAGAACCGTTCTCTGTTTCTACGCTAGACCATATTTACCCATCCCTTGCGAATGTTGAACGTTTACCAATATTGATATATATACATATATATGTATATATATAGCAGATGCGCTGTACGCTTGCTGAACTAATACAGCTTCCACATGCCTAATGCTTTCTTTATAGGGCCAATCCTCGCCGATTCAATTTTGATAATCTTGGTAAAGCCATGCTTGCACTATTCACTGTACTCTCGTACAAAGGCTGGCTAGATGTGCGAGATGTACTTATTCACCGGCTTGGCCGTGTAAGTTTCTTGTTATTATTATTATTATTTAAATTTTATTTATTTTTCTCTCTTTATTAACTCTTGTATAGCTTTTTTACAAGCTTCTGCATATTCCCTTCACACACGTAGTAATAGATCTTTGATATTCTTAATTTACTCTGTAGATGCAAACCAATACTAAAAGAGATCTAATCTATTTAGAGGTCTAGTAAATTTTAACCACAGACGAAAAAAAAGTCCATACAAACATGCATCATCAAAACAAAGCAAAAAAGTTCACATGAACATGGGTCCAGAGCTGCATACTCATTTGCATAACTGTAGCGATTGTGAGACAAGGGACTTAAGGCACTTACAGTACTCGACTTTGTGTTATTGGTAAATTCTGCAAGACAAAGCGAATTCAGTTCAGACAGTTTAATTTTAAAAAAATTTGATGAAATCTCAGAAGGGAAGTATTTCCGGACCTATGTTCATATGGAACGTTTGTTTCATTTTGATGTGCAGCATCTGTGGATAATAATTTTAGACCTTTTAGAAACATTTTGTATAGTAATGATTTTCCGTGCAGAGTGTAAGTTGTTAAACTCTGTACATTAAAAAACTTTGGTGCAATTTTTTCAATGATAATAGAGACAGTCAAAAACATGGTTTGTTTCATATTAGCTTAATTGTACAGTATTTTTACATTTATTTATCTTCTTTCAGGTTCATGCCATCTACATTCATATTTTTGTCTTTCTTGGGTGCATGATTGGATTGACGCTGTTTGTTGGTGTAGTTATTGCAAACTACAGTGAAAACAAGGTAACGTGCAACAGTTGTTTTTTTTAATGTCTCGTGAAATTATATGTAGTTTCTTTTAGAATGGATAACCTTTTTTTTTTAGGGGTACAATACAGTAATTTCTCACAATTCGCTGGGGGTTGCATTTCTGAAAAGAAATATTATTTTTTAATTTTGTAAAGAACAAAATTTAAGTATAAATAAGCTAGATAATAGTGAAACTGCATTATAAATCGTTCTACCTTTTTTGTTCGTTTTGCACATCCACTTGTTGTGCTTTCTAAATGTTTAATATCCATATTGGGTTGAATCAAATGTACATTATAAAGTACATTGATTTATAATAGTGATAATTATATTATATTATAATAACTATAATAACTACTGTATTTTTAAATTAAAGTTGTACCGTATTTTTGCGAACATAAGATGCATCTTAAACAAGATTTTGCACAAGGCACTCTCTAGCTGTGGAAAAATTCTTTGACATGAAGCATTGTCATCTTGGAAGACAATATCTCCAATATTTCCAAATCGATCTTCAGTTGTTGGAATGAAGTGTGCATCTAGAATGTCAACATAATTACACACCAGCATAATTGCAGAGAGCAAAAAAGAATTATTACGAAAGCATTTGCCAAGTATGCTTTCTGAACGAAAGTTTTCGAAGGCGATCAGATATCACCCCTATTTTCAACCTAGTTTTTGACGTTTTCTGAATAACACTGTTAAGTGCTTCTTGGAACACATCAATGTACTGGATCTTTTGCCAAACATTTTTGAGCATATCATGCTAAACCGAAAATTAGGGGTTTAATATTTCTGGTGAATTTTGTTCTTTCAAAATTAGCGCACAATTCATCAACACGCGGTGAAAATACTGGTAGAATAACAAACAAATATTCTACCGGTAGAATATAACAAAAAATATATGAATGAGTGTTCATTTAGGGTCTTAAATATTCTTCAGTTTCTTTATTACAAAAACAAAATTACAATTGGCATCAATCACAGCTTAAGTTTCATTGTTCAGTAAGCTATTTCTTAGGTGTATCTCGTGTGCGCGTATTATAATTGGGTAAGTCCTATATATTATACTCAAAAACCCCTAAACCCATTTTATATTTGAGTGTGTCTTATATCTGCAAAAATACGGTAGTATTTATCATTATTATATATTTAAACTAGTGGCATCACTACGGGGGGTTCAGGGGTTGTGAACCGCACTGAGTGACACCAGAGGAGATAACCTCAAAATGACCATGTTTGTGCAGTGTTTCAGCAGAAATCATTTTTCATAAACCGAGAGTTGCCTGTAATCCATCGTTGCTGCGTTCATAATTGAGTTTGTTTTGTGCGTGGATGCTGTTTATGTAGGGTACTGCATTATTGACGGTCGATCAGCGTCGTTGGTGCGATCTCAAGAAACGGCTGAAAATTGCGCAGCCACTTCATCTTCCTCCGCGTCCGGACGCTCACAAGATTCGTGCTTTCATCTATGACATCACGCAGAATATTTTTTTCAAACGTTTCATTGCTATGTTGGTTCTGGCCAACAGTAGCTTGCTTTCCGTTAGTGTAAGTGACGAATACGCAACTACGCACCTCTTTTTTTGTTTTTCCGTACCGCTGGGTGTCTTAGGTGTTAAACTTTTTTGTTATTGTTATGGGAACTTTTTTTCTTTTCTTTTTCTCTATTTCCTGTCATTTTTCTTCCATCCTTACTTACAAATTCTTCAGCAGTGGAAAGCAGATGAACCTCACACCATCCCATTAGCTACAGTTTCATCCGGATTCAATCTTCTTTTCGTTGTCGAGGTGCGTTGCTCGAATCGGAAGGGACGAAAGTTTTGCTACTGGAATCGCGACTCGAAAAAAAATCTAATAAATAATAATAATAATATTGTTTAGGTTATTATGAAAAACATTGCTTTTACCCCACGTGGTTACTGGCAAAGCCGACGCAACCGCTATGATCTTTTTGTCACCTTCCTTGGTGTAATTTGGGTGATGATGCATTATTTCATGATGGTTGGTGAAGTTTTCAATGCTAATGAATTTACCAAAATAAGCTGTGAGTTTTGGGACACCCTGTACTTATCCACGTTATTTTTTTTCAGAATGACTTTAGTAACTCATTTGGATTTGTGGTGATCATCCTGAGATTTTTCACCATCACTGGAAAACATGTATGTACTCGATATACAGGATGTTCCTAAAAGGTCTTAGTCAAATTTTAATCACAGATGACAGATGCTATGCATCAAAACAAAGCAAACAATCCATATAAACATGTGCTAAATTTATCAGTAGGTAAGGTTTTTTTTCATTTGGTATGTGTTCAAGTCTAAGGGAAGAATGCTGGGCCCATAACCTGCTGTTGACTGCAGTTTGTAATACCTGTGAATCAACATGGATCGAGAAACGTTTCTCTTCTGAGATGCACAGGGTGAAGTCATGTAATTTCATAGATGTATTGTCTTAATCGCTGTAGGTATGCAAATGAGTGTGATATAATTTCTGGACCCTTGTTTATATGAACTTTTTGGTTTGTTTTGAACTATAGCATCTGTGGTTGAAATTTGACTAGGCTTTTCAGGAACACCCTGTATGTATAAGAATGGCGGATCATTTGTGATTAATTTATTATTGTGATCTTTTTGTTGAACTTGTTTTGTTTTTTGTGTTTTTTTTCAATCAATTTTGTAGGCCACCTTGAAGATGCTAATGTTGACGGTGGTTGTATCAGTGTATAAAAGCTTTTTCATTATCACGGGGATGTTTCTTTTGATTTTATTCTATGCATTAGCTGGAGTCATTTTGTTTGGAACTGTTAAATATGGCGAAGGAATTAACAGGTAGGCGTATAATGTTTTTTGTGTTTTTTTTTGTTTATTTATTTTTTTTTGCGTTTCATATCGCTCGTAATAAATATTGATGCGATTTTAAATATTTTACAGAGTTGCAAATTTCCAAACTGCTTCAAATGGTGTTGGAATGTTGTTTCGTATTGTCACTGGAGAAGACTGGAATAAAATAATGCATGATTGTATGGTGAGTCGTGCAAATAAACAACTACTCCTAAGCTTTAACTATGAAGATTTTATGTTTGTGAAATTTCGATCTATCACACATTGAGGATTTTGTTGAACTTTGATGAATTTATAGTGAAGATGTAAGAAAACCGTGTTTATTCATATGAATTTTGGTACTGTATATGTTAGGTGAGTCCTCCTTATTGTACACGAGGAAATGATTATTGGGACACCGATTGCGGAAATTTCACTGGATCCATCATTTATTTCTGTTCGTTTTATGTTATCATCACTTATATTGTGCTAAATTTATTAGTGGGTAAGATTTGTTTCTTCTATTCATCTAGAGTTAGTTTATTTAAATTTGTTATGTGTTCGAGTCTAAGGGAACCATACTGGGTCCATAACCTGAACGTTGACTGCAGCTTGTAACGTCAGCATGTGAATGATTGTTTTATTTTTGTTTTCAATAGAAAATATTTTAAACTAAACCTTAAACTAACCTTAACTGATCTAAATAGTTGCATACAATGTGTTATTTCATACTTTTAAGGAAGCATGCTGGGCCCATAACCTAATGTTGACTGCAACTTGTAACCTATGCTCTACATGTGAATTTAGAGTGATTTTAAATTTAAGCTTAACTTTTTTTTTTTAAATATTGTAGTAAACTAAACCTTAAAGTAACTTTATCTGACCAAAATAGTTGTATACAAGATGTTATTTTATAATTTGCCAAAAAAAAAAAAAAAGATTGATTCTATACATTGCCTAACAAATATTGAACACTTCCGTCCATTTTTCCAATTACTTTTGGAATATTAAGTCTGATATATATTAATATTTGATATTGAATACAATCTTGCTTTAAAATAATTATATTTTTTTCCAGCTATTATTATGGAAAACTTTTCGTTATTTTACTCAAATGAAGAAGATGCCTTGCTGAGTTACGCAGATATTAGAAATTTTCAAAATACGTGGAATATTGTCGACGTCAATCAAAGGGTCCGTAGAATTGTTCAAGTTTCTCATTATTTTTTTTTTGATGTTTGTCATCGTATTGCTAACTTGTCGAATCTTTTGTATTACAGGGTGTGATTCCCGTTCGTAAAGTCAAATTTGTTTTAAGGTTGCTTAAGGTGGCTGAACATTTTGTTTAAAAGAGATACAGTGCGATTGAACAGAATTTATTTACATTCTTGGACATTCTCGATTTTCAGGGCCGTTTGGAGGTCGATCCGAATAAGGATCGTTTGCTGTTTAAACATATGTGTTACGAACTGGAACGATTGCATAATGGGGAAGATGTCACTTTTCATGATGTGTTGAAGTAAATTCCATGTTGCGTCATTGTCCATAGTTGTAGTTCAAATTTAGAAACAGAATTGTTACACTGAAATATACAGGGTGTTGTTTTAGCCAAAGGTCTAAAAGGTCTGACCAACACATGCTATGCATCAAAACAAAGAAAAAATTTCTTATAAACGTGGGTCCATAAATGCATTCTTTCCGAGATAACACGAGGCGAAGTAACATGATTTCATAGGCATATTGGTCTCATAATTGCGGTAGGACTATTCATTTTTGGACCCATGTTTATATGGACTTTTTGCTTAGACCTTGTTTTGATGCGTAACATCTGTGGTTAACATTCGATTAGACTTTTTTTTTGAACACACTGTGTAAATGGATTGTGATCTTTGTAGTTAATGTTGCTTGGGTTTTGTTTGAACGTAGTATGTTATCATATCGCTCTGTGGATATACGTAAATCCCTCCAACTCGAGGAACTACTTGCAAGAGAAGAACTGGAGTATATCATCGAAGAGGAAGTTGCCAAGCAAACTATTCGCCAATGGCTAGATAAATGTCTCAAACGAATTCGCACGGTTAGACATTTTTATTTTAAAATTGCATATCATATTATGGAGCTGACGAGCAAACTCCTGGTTCACGAAGGATTGGTTTACGCATTCGTTATACGACGGACATCACGATTCATACAAACTTTTTGTTTGTTAACTATTGTGATTGTATTCAATGTTTATAGTAAAATCTCGGAGAATGCAAGCTACATGTAACGGAAAATTTTGTCATAACGAACGTCTTGGATCTTGTTTGTAAACTGGGGAGTTGCCTCGATACGTAACTTGGTGTATTTTTGAACGTGTTATTTAATAGGAATTGGTTTTTATTTATTTATTTATATATATATTATTTTGTAGAAAGAACAGTCTAGTCTCATTCATAGTCTTCGTGCCACTAATGAAGCCATGCTGGCTGGAATTGAGCAGGAACGAGCAAAAGCTGCTGCTGCAGAAGCGAGCAAAGAAGAAGTGAAAGAAGAAGCCCCTGCTACAGTCCGACATCGCAAAAAGGGCGTTCTTATGGCAAGGTCCGATAGCATTAGTTCACAGGTAGAAATTCTGAATTTTTGGACACTCTAAATAAAAACATTTTATTGGCAAGTCTTTTTAATTTTATTATTATTATTATTATTTCAAGGGTGAACGTAAATTTCTGGCACCAATGTTATCCGAGGGCGGAGCTCGTATTGAAAAGGACAGGTTAAATGCCAAGAAACGCCCTACTAGGGTACCAGGTACGTTGTACAGTATTTTCATTTATTTTTGCAAATTGGCTTTAGAGTATTATGTGTATCAATTTTTAGTGTTTGAAACGAATGAAATTTCTTTTTGTATAATGATCTTTTTGAAATTTCTTTTTGTACAGGGTGTCTCAGAATTCACACCCCATTTTTTTTTTAATGTTGAAGAAAATGAAAAATTTAAATATTGTAATAAACAAAAGGGTACTGTTAGATTAGACACCCACCCCCTCTATTGTTGCTATTTGATTGTACTTGGCTATGGGTTTATTTCGTAGGTTACGTTAGGAACCTCCCCCCCCCCACAAAAAAAACAAAAAAAAAAACTGTTTGTTTCCTTAAACTAATATTCGATTTAGGTGAGTTTTGAAAAATTTTCGTTTTCGAGTTCGGCAATTTTCGATTCAATTTATGCGAATTTTTTTTACATTGAACTTGCACGGTTTTCGATTCATGCGAGTTTTAATCCATTATCTTATCATAAACGTCTGGAGATGCCAGCATACGTTCAACTCCCAGCTCACTCACAAGTGAAGCTAACATGAAGCGTATAAAAAAAATAGGGTGATGACTTCTGGGACACCTTATGTTATGATAAGCAAAAAAAAGTGAAGCTATTGTTATCTTGTTCGAATCAACAGGAACAAAAAACCTTCCTGACTTGAGCGAGAAAAGTGAATTTTCACCAGGCTCGCACGACGATCAGAGCAAAAAATTGGCAGCTTCGTGCAGTAGTAGCGTCGGCGAAGTGAAAGATTGGTGGAAAGAACAGCTCAGTTTCGACAGTGGTTCCGATTCCGAAGAAGAATGAAGCACCACGGAATTCCACTTTTAATTCCACGTGTCTCAACTCAAAAAAACACGGTATTTATAAAACAAAAAATCATCATTTGTTTTTCATTGATCATGGTTACAAATATTGATACGTTAATCATTTATGCGTTGTTGGTGTTACGAATTAACAATAACTAAAGAGAAAATATAATTTTAAATCATCGTTGTGAACTTTGCTTGCTGTTGGGACCAATCAATGGTAAAGTTTAAAAAATAATAACAATACCGTAAAAATTGGCATCATTTTGACAATCCATCAACTCGTAATGAAATTCTATCATTGTTACATTGTGAATCAAGAAACGGAACAAAAAAATGAAATAAAACTTCAGTATTAACAGTTTATGAATCATAATTCCTTCGTTCGTTACAAACAAACATTTTATATATGAAAAAAAAAAAATTCTTGGCAGAAGTTGTCATAAAATCGTCGTCTTCAAAATCATGGCTATTCAACTTCGAGAAAAATTGTAATTATCATCAGTTTATGATTATTGTTATTGATCGTACAGTTAAGAAACCAATCCATTGTTTTCTACAGAAATCTCACGACAATAGTTTGCATGGAAAAACACGAGCGGAATCACGGGACTTCAGCGTCGACGATCACGAGAAGAGGCGTAACGTCTATCGTCACGGTGAGCACTCTTTGAATTTCTGCTGGTTAATCCGTTTCGTTGATCGTCTCGTCGATTCCTTCGCCTGTCATCGTCACTGCGTTCCGGGCTACTGCTGGATCGTCGATGAGTTTTCCTGTGATCCGATTCGTTCCTTTCCACCCGTGTTGACCTGAGAGTTGCATAAATTTTCATTTACAATCCGATATTACAGGGTATCCCGTAAGTCTAAGGTATCCCATGGTTTCCTTAAAATTGGAAATGGTAATACAGTGGAATCCAATTATTGCGATCACTTTGGGACAAGCGCTTTTTGATAACAATAGCTCATTGACAGCATTAATTCATGATTGTAATAACCGGATTCCACTGTATTAGATACTCTCACAAGTCCAGACTCACGGAACACCCTGTATTGGCAAGTGTTTTTGCCTATTAAGCAAATGATCCTTACCTATGAGTATCGGGGCGTTTGAGTTCATCATCGTGAATTCTTTTGCGTCTATAATGATCTGGACTATCACTGAATCGTTTGGGTTTGTCATCAAAGTCACGACTCGTGGATGGTTTCGAGCTAGGTAATGCACAAAAGTGAAAGCATACAATTAATGAACTGTTGATTGTATGGTTTAAAACTTTCTCGAAACGTGCAAAATGTACCTGTAACTAGGTTTCCTGAGGTTACCATATGTTTCGTTCGATATCCTCTTCCGCTTTGGATTCTCGTCGTCGCTGCTGTCCGAGTCACTGTACCGTTGCCTTGAACGTTCGACTGGCAAATTCATTTTCCGCTTCGACGAACTAAAATTCGAGTTCATTTTTTGTTTTAAATATTCCATACTCATGCAAAGGTAACTTAAAGGTGATTCGAAAATAGTAAAATTTAATTACCATGAACCACCAGGCATCGCTCTTGTTGTCGGTTCGGAATCATCAGACTTTTCCTTCTTGATAACGATATCCAGTTTCCGTCGTTTTGCCGATTCATCCTCGGACGACGATGAAGAGGAGGAAGAAGATGATGATGATGATGGTGATGGTGATGGAGTGGCCTTTCGTTTATGCTTCTTTTTCTTTCCCTTTTTTGCTGCAAAAAAATTTGAAACTTCTTATAAACGGTAAAACAAAAACAATCTCAAAACTTTCAAATATTTACATTTCTTGCTTTTTTTATGCTCCTTCTTGGGTTTCACTTTTATTTCAACAACGTCGTCGTCGTCGTCATCTTTCTCTATTTTCATCGTCGCTGGCCCGCATCCCTGTTCACGTATTTCTCGAGTCATGTCATCGACATCGGGATGATCTTTAGGCATTCGATAATTAGCCACATGATCCACTCGAATGGTACGGCCTGTCAACTGCAAAATGTTTGAGTACACATTGTTCAATGTCTCGTTCACCTGTTAACAAAATGTGCAATACTATTTTTCAAAGAACTTCCAACTTACTTTGATGCCGTTTAAATTATCGACAGCCAACACCGTGCTACGCTGGTCTTCGTAGCACAAGAAACCATATCCCTTCGACTTTCCGGTTTTTTTGTCACGGATCAGGTTAAGATTGACTATTTCACCGTACCTACAAAAAAAAAAAATCGAATTGTTTACAATTAAAATGTAAAGTTACACATAGCGATCAAAACGAGCAACCATCTTGAAACTGAACTCGTTCGCGAACCAAGTACTAGGTGGTGCAAGAAACGAACAACTCTGTTGATAGATTTTAAAGTCGGATAGCACATAGCTTGCCTTATGCGGTGGAATCTAATTATTATGATCATTTGGGCTATTTGATGACAATAACCAGCTGATAACATTAAACAATGGATAAAAACAAAACAATGAACAATGTTTTGGGACGGACTGATTATGATAACAATAGCCGATTGATAAAATTATCCGTCATTATTATAACCCGATTTCCCTGTATAAACAAGTTGGGGGGTTAAAAATGTACGTTTTATATGTATATATAGGAAAGATTTTTATGCTGTGATATGATCAAACTGAGACAATTGTTTGTGTTTTTTTTTCTGCATCACCCCGTATATAAATTTTAAAAAATGAAAGAAGGATACGTACTGAGAAAAGACACAGATGACATCTCCTTCTGTCAAACTGAAGGGCAAGCCGCCAATGAAGACCCAGGCGCTATCCTTGTATTGATTGTGCCAGGAACTTTTGGGGTTTATTCCCAACTTGATTTCTCTCTCGTTCAGTTCTTTGATGAAACGAACATTGCTGAAAATACGATGAATTAGGAAACGTTATTATAGCAATGATGGTTGAGAATTAATAGAAGGGCCTGGAGTAAAAAGGTGTTAAATAGCATTTTTCCGAATATGTTTCAGTGGCAATTCTACCTGGGCAACGAGTGTGAAGTAGCCCATAGACAGCGAGGCAAGTTTAGATGTTTGAAAAATGTGTTTTCTTCGAAATTGTAGAAATGTTGCTTAACACCCTTTCACAACAGGCGTTTCAATTTTATACATTTTGTTATAGTACAAAGTAAAAAGTTGATGCCATATAATGTACGTACCTTAATGGATTCATGACGTTTAATAATTCAAATTAAGACTGTCTCTCATGGGTCAACCTCCTCCGCTATTTAAGAAACCACCATGGTGGAAATTCTATTCACTAAAACCTGGTTGAAAGTATAAATAATTTTTATTTTAAATTATATAGGTGAGCGATTTGTTTAGTCAATTAGCTACAATTTGTTAGAAATGGTTGGTTATGTATGTAATCCTCTGTTTTTGATGAAACTAAAATAGGATTAGGGCGTCATAATAGGCTTACTACAACGCGGGAAATTTGAATGTACTGTGGAACGATTTAAACCTGATGAAAATTAAATAAGAATGATTTATTCATTGTTAAAATTATTGTAAGTATATATTTCACTCTTATTTAATGATAATCTATAAGTAGTGTATGTTAAGAGTGCTTAATTTATTTATTATGTGTCATTGAAACAAGCATTTGGCAGTTGTTGGTTTACTGAAAAACGCGGTAAATTCAAATTTGGTACGTGGTCATATATAGTTAAAGAATGTTTTCTACTTCAACCATGGTCATAGTCACATGGGTCAATCATAGAAATACAAGTGCATTTCATCTTGAAATGATGATACTTCCTTGTAATTTTTTATGTAAATGATGTTTTTGGTAGTATAATAGTTTGGTATTACGTTATTCACGTGATTTAATTTTTCGTCATATTATGTTATTTAAAAAAAATGGCGACTAAGTAATTTTGAATTTTTTGTTTATTAATAATAAACGATAGTTCACGCATGTTTGTGTATTCTTTAATACAGCGAGGATGTGCGAGAAAGACTTGAAGCTCGATGATTGTGATGTACCCAACTGGACAATTCAACGGAGAGAGTTGATTAGAAATGGGGTTAGTAATATTAACGCTGTTATAAGTATGTGGGTTATGTTATAATGCTAGTTAAATTATGTGGGTTATAAAGTGAAATTACTAACTTTTGATGCCATACAAATTTTGTAATTTTAGGAAAACGAAGCTACCAAAGTACTGGATTACGTGTTCTTAAGAACACAAAACAGATGTCCTGATCCTGTATGTTCAGTACTATTCACAATGATATACAGGGTGTCCAAAAAGTGCTCAATTCTAACAATCAAATTCGTTCAGCTGTTTAAAAACTTTGTGGGCATTCGATATAATTCGACTTGAAAATTGGATATATTAATTTGATGTGATCTTGGTATTATTAATATACTGTGCTGTATATCATTTCAGTTCTTTGGCCAAAATGAATCAATTGTTGCAACGCAACGATTTTACCGAGATAGGAGACATGTAAGTTTTATTCGTTTTCTTCAAATGAATGTCAAATAGTTTTTTTATCTGTGACAACCGACTATGCATTATTTTGATTTACAGAGGTCGTTGAAGGATGATGATAATGAATGCAAACAGGTGAATAAATTCATTGGTCGTAATAGCATAGGTTTTATAACACATTAAATGTTATTTATGACTTTTTTTTTTTACGATTATCATATTCCTTTCACATTCTATGGAAATTACTGCAAATATTGTTAAAATCTTTTGAATTTGTTGGAATAACATTCCGTATTAATTATATATCGTTGCTGTAACTGCAAAACCATGTAACTGCACTTTTCAGACATTATATAGACTCTGATGTTGATAGACTGGTTACATTTTTTCAGTTTGAAACATGTTTAATGTCAAAATGTTTACAGTTTGTTAATCAAAAACTTTTTGCCAAAAAATCAAATCAGAAGTCTTTGGATATATATAATACAGTTTTTTAGATATATATATAATACAGTTTTATTCTTTTCCTGTAAAAGTTGATTTTTGTCAGTTACGTGGTTTTTCAGTTACAGCAACGATGTGCATCTGCTACTTGTTCTTAAAATATTTTTATTTGATTTAATAGGGAGGTGCCAATCCTATAGTTCCACATAGTAGAGATATCACTGCTGACATCGCTCAGAATCCTTTGGATTTTTTCGAATATCCTATCCCAGATGAATTATTGCAATTCTTGACATTGGAGGAAAATTATAGGTTAGTATTGTGCGATATTTGTTAGTGTTGCACTTGAATGTATATTAATTTGTTTTTTATGTATATTGAAAATGTAAATGTTGAAGAACAACGTTTAATTATATAGTAGAAGCGTTTCTTTAAAGTGTTTCGCAAATATGGCGATTTTCAATGTTCAATGTTTTCAATGTTCAGTGATTGTCACGTTCTTTCGGCAATGTTTTTTAATGTATTCGTAGCTATTTTTATCTTTGTGTTTATTTTTTTTTCAGGTTTAATTCTATTGAGTATATGATAGTGCTAAACACGTTATTGGGCTTTTTTTAAAGGCTTTAAAAAAGACTATTATGTTTTGCTTTTTGAGGGTGGTCATATAGAAACTAGTTCGTCGTATGAGTATAATATAAAACGTGTATCAATTGAATGATATAAACTGTTTCTAGTTAATGATGAGTAGACCTCGGATTAATATGCACTAAAAACATGAAAATATGCATGCAAAATGTCACAAAACTGCTCAAAATTTGCAGTAGACATGACAATATGCAATTTGTTTTTTAGATGTACTGCAAAACCATCAAAAACGCATTGCAAATGAATTGCATTTTGATGCAAAAACATCAAAATTCAAAGCATTTTGTTTGTAGCATTTTATTCCCGTGTTGTAGAATTTGGAATTTCTTATTGCATGAAATTTGAAAAATAATTTTAAAAATAAACCTAGGTTGACAATAGAAATTTTATAAAATAAATACTACAATTGAAATTTTATGGAAATAAATGTTAAAATATGCAAAAAAATATGCAGTAACACCTGAAATATGCAAAAATATGCACTAACATCTGAAATATGCAAAAATATGCAAAATAAAATAGAAGCATTGTACTTGTGCAACAATGAATAACATCCTCACTAATTTTGAGAGAGCTGACTATAAAGACATGCAACTTCATACAAATCCGAGGTCTAATGATGAGTGACATTGGTTTTCTTTTTTTGTAGTTTTCCATCACTGGAAAAGCTGAAAAAGTTACATAAACAAGCGGAATCCAAAACTCAGGTAGCTGTTCAAACCGTTTTCTTTTTTAAATTTGTCAAACATCACTTGACAAAAGAGAATTTTGTTTCAAGATTTGCATTCGAGATTTCAAAGTGCATAAAGCGGACTACGTAAAGAAATTTAGTAATTTATATTCATTGATGAAACGATACAAAGCGACGAGCAAGTTGAAGCATCGTTATACACAAACACAAGAATGTCTGATTCCGGAAATGAAAACCGGAAAAAAGAAGCAACCTCAAAAACCAGTATGCATTAGTTGTTCACCGACTTAGAAAGTAATTTTTTTTTTAGTGTTATAGTTTCAAATGTGGTTATATTTTGTTCTTAGTTTATTCAGAAAACCTTACCGTGCACTTCATCCGATTCGCCGTACAATATTTTGATAAAACAACTTCGACAACTGGATTCAGCATCAACCACCGATATTTGTATTTGCGTGGGAACAAAACTGTTTAAGGCACACAGGTATATGTCAAGTTTCACTTTTAAAATTGAAGGGTTTCAAGCAATATAACGATAAGCCATATTTTTGAAATTGTTCAAGAGAGCCGTTTTTCTGGTGAGAAACTCCATACTGAGCAAGAAGGTGATTCTCTATATTATGCTGGAAAAAATCCAGAAAATGATAAAGAAACAAGCTACAAAAATACTGAGGGACAGTTTGATGTGAAAATGTCATTATTTGGAAAAAAAGTGTGCTTTATCATTATGTTGTCTGAATCCCTTTAATTTTATTATTTTATAGTTGTTTTTTTTTTAAAAATTGTGATTGATACATGTGTAGAGTCATCTTGATGGCGTTCAGTGGTTGGTTTTGTAAAGTGCTAAACAGTGCTCGCTATGATGTTCCCAAACTTCAAGTGGATGGCATTGATCCCAAAATATTTGAAATACTACTAAAATGGATGTATTCGTACAAGCTGCCCGTGACACTATACGACATTCCTGAAGTTGCTATGGCAGCGAAACAGTTGCAAATGCCAAGTAAGAAACCGAAGATTTTTTTTTTTTAATTTTAGTGTTATTTTAAATTTTTTTTATTACATGTATTTTACAATTTTATTTTTATTTTTTAATCATCAATTTAATATAATAATTACTCAAATCGGTGTATTTTTTTGTCTCTCTGAAACGTTTTTTGTTCACATTCATGTTGTTATGGTGAACGTCGTTGATCCCTAACGAGTGAAGATTGAAATTGCAATAATGAATTGCCTAATGGAAAACAGTTTATTATACATACTGTACATTACATATAATATAACTAGCAAATAGCTTGTCAAATGACTGATGGGTGCTTAACATTTTGAATAGTTATCGTTAACCCAAGCAGAAAAAGTTGTCCTCTTTACGTGTTGGTAATCTGATAAATCTGTTTCTTTTGTGTCTTGGGTGGGTATCCACACCTTTCTAAGTAGTCGTTCAAATTTCGTGCGCACGAATGTCATTGGATGGTGCTGAGAACCGATGAGCAATCGAAAACGAAGTCTTTTTCGGGTTTTATTTAAAGAAATAGTTATGTATGTTACCATAACCACATGACCCCCGCGCAGCATTGGGTTCAACATAACAACGTGAATGTGAAAAAAAAACGATGAATATAAAAGAGGATCCAAAATTACAGTGCACTAGAATGTTCCTAGAATTCGTATCATCATGATTAAGTTCTAGACTCGTCACTGTTAGAATTTAACAAGCATGCCGTTATTTAATCGAAGGGCTTGGTGTAAAAAGGTGTTAAGTAACGTTTTTTGCTAATTCGAGGAAAACGCGATCAATGATCTGAACTTGCATTGCTGCCTATGGGCTACTTCACACTTTTGGTACTAATATCTCTGCACATATTGTTGTTTTGCTCAAAATGTTATGCAAAGGAAGGTACAATTGCACCGAATACACTCGAAAATACTTCTTGGTCATTTTAACAAAAATATTATTTAACACCATTTTACACCAGCCCTCTCAATTATAATTGACTTTTTTGTGTTTTGACAGTGCTGTTGCGTAAACTGAAATCGGTGATTCAGTCCATGGTGATTTCTAAAGGACCAGTAGCCATGTTAGATGTAGCTGAAAAATGCCGTTCTTCGGTTTTACTGGCAGCCGTAGTTCAAGGAATCAAGGAGAATTTTCTAGCTATTTCGACAAGCGAAACATTTATGAACTACTCGGTGGACGAGATTTTATGGTTGTTATCCAGAAGATATATCAAACTTCCCACGTATGTACATTTTGAGATTACATTATTATAAATATGTACACTAAAAGTTCTCAATTTATGCGGGATTTTTTATATGCACTTTTGCTAAATACGTGATGAGAGAAATAATCCCAGATGCTCGTTATATGAGAATATATTTGCTATTATGCGATTTTGTACACAAATCACAGAACGCTGAAATTTTACGACACGATGGGAATTTTAATGTAGTTTTTGATTTATGCGAATACATCTTAATGCAGACCCTTGTTATGTTCTCATAAATCGACGACGTTTTGTAAATGTACAATATGTGTATGTTTGTAATCGGTACTGGATTTTAACTCAAAGAAGGTTGATTACAAATTTTGTATTGCATTTATTAAGGGAGTTTGAAATGTTATCTTGCTTCGTTCATTGGCTCCTACATTCATGGGATGAAAGAAATTGCCATGTTGATGATTTGTTGTCATTCATCAATTACCAATGTTTGTCCAGCGATGACATTTTGAACAGCATCGTGTTGCTACGAGATTCGTCTTCTTACCCAGATGAATACTGTCGAGATCTGCTTTTCCGAAAATTCTTGTAAGTTTCAACCATGATTTGTAATTCAGTTTTACGCTTTTTGAATTTTGTTTAAATACAGTTACATTGATATAATTGAAGGGCCTGGTGTTTGACATTTTTACAATTTTGAGGAAAACGCGTTTAAAGATCTGAACTTGTCTTGCTGTCTATGGGCTACTGCACACTTTTTGAACTAATATCTTTGCACACATATCGTTGATCAAAATTATGGGTTAAGAAGATAGAATTTCACTTATCACTTGCGAAAATGATTTTAGGTCATTTTTGACAAAGATGATACTTTATGCTATTTTACACCAGGTCCTTTAATTAATGCTTTTGTCAGTTATGAAAGTGAAATGAGTAAAAATATCTAACGTAGTATTTAGCTAAGTTGATAGTGGTCGATTGATATCCGGTTGTTGCATTTTGAGTATCACCGAACTATGCTTCTGAAATACCGTCGAAAATTGCTTTTTTAAAAACTAAAAATAAGTTTATGGCAAAATGTCATTAAACTAATTAACAGTATCGCGTTAAGGTTTCGCTAGCAAACAGTAATAGCACCTTGCTTTTTGGCGTTTCACTCAGTGACGTCAATAGAGAGCGGGGAGGGGGAAAAGCTCGGGGAAGTAAGAACCGCTAATGGTGACACCGTCAAAGGAGGTGACACCAAAATGAATGTTTATTAAATGTTTGTGTGGGATGATTGTTTTTCATAAGAATAATGTTCCTGTAGTTATAATCAAAAAAATATTTTTCGTAAGCTAAGCTTAAATGTACTGTATCAATATACTGTACTACCTAGAATCGTAGCTTTGCTCGGTGTTTTGCTGGAAAGCCTTCAAAAGGTGTAGCAATGCGTTGTGCTCAGCGGGAAAGAATAACAAAGCTGTAGCTATTCGCTGTGTTATACAGGAAAGCTGAACTGTTTGCTTTGGAAGCTACAGTAATTTGTTTGTTGGTTTTATTTTATTTTAACTATATATACTTTAATTACAAAGGAAAATATTATGAAATTATGCTAGTTGAAATTGAGAGCCAAACGGTTTGCCTTTCACAGGGCTCCTGAGATTACAATTCCGGGTCACCATACATACAGCGAAAAAAATATACTTATTGTCAATATTTTGATAGTTTTACAGTATTACTGTATAGCTACATGTAAATATATCTAAAGAAAAAATATCATACATTACAATTAAATATAAGATATTGAACGAACACAAGATATTGCGCATTAAATTTGTTAATTGTTGATGTGTTAATGTGTTTGTTAATTTGTAAATTGGTGATTCAATTAAGTGGATTCTATACAGGGTGCGTTTCTTTTCCAGTGTATCAAAAAGAATATCTTGCTCAGTATTACAGATACCTCGATTATAATATTATGGAATATGATTTCATGGAATATCATATAAAGTATATTATACGGAATATGATCAGAACATCCGGGAAAAATGCAATAGTGCTATTATCGTTAAAATTATTTTTAAGGAAATAGCATCGAAAACCATAAGTCGTAGCTATCAAGTCATATTCAGAAAGTTGTAGCCACGAGCCGAGCCCCCCCCCCTATTTAATCAAAATTTATTTTTGTTATTTTTATTTCTAAGAATCCAAACGAAATAAAATTTTATACAATCAAAACAGTAAAAAGACATTGCTCCCTACAACAACTTTTCTTCAAGTCACACATGCTATTCAGTGCAGTTACGCATTACAACTGTTGTTGCGCATTTTTAAATTCGTATTTGAATTGACCATGCAACAACTGAAATAACTTTACTAAATAGCATGGCTGTACACAATATAAGAGTTTTTATTTATTTACAAGTGGAAAAAATTGTTCTCTGTTTTTCTGTGTAGGTCTGGAACCTACCCCGCCGTATGAGCGAAGCCGTACGATATAATCTCACCAAAGTTCTGAACAGTGTAGTTCAAACTTGATGTATTAAGTTAATTTGACAACTTTTCTCCAGATATTATTTTGATCAACGTTCGAATATACCATTTCGTCGTTACGTGAGTCCCTGTCCCAGCCCTAAATATGGCGACGAAGCCAACGCGGAGTTATTGATTAAAGCATCAGCTAGGTATCCGGTAAATGTCAACTCTTACATTGATAGCTTAATTTTGTGGGTTTTTTTTAATGTTAAATCTTAACACTGTTTTTGTAATGAAGGATTTAGACTGTCATCTGTTGCGGGATGTAGTTAATATCCAATGTAAGCTAAAAGCCTACGAAAAATTTGCTGAAGATATTCCAAAGTTACGAGATAGAGTGTGCCCGATTGATCCTGAATCTGACCTTTCCAAAAGGAGAAAGGTATTCTTTCGATTAAACTCAGGTTTATTATTAATTTTGATATTTTTATCACATTTCAAAATTAATTAAAATCAAATATGCCCCCACAAAACCAAAACATCTACCATCACATTTTAGTTAGAACATAAAAGTGCAACGGTGATCCAGGCTTACATCAGGGGACATCTTGTGCGTCAAAGACTGATAAAGAAATACAGGGTATTCGTCATTTTTTATTCGATATACTGGTGACATTGAAAATACCTAAACTGTTTTGTTTACAATTTCAAAGAAAGACGTCGACAGATCTCCTCGACAAAATGTGTATGTTATGCTGTTTGGTGGAATTGATCCTTTCAAAAATTCAGAAGAAGGTACAGTAACTTACGTTAATATTCGTAATAAAGGTACCTAACTCAATCATATATAAAACATGATTGAGTCACTTTAAAATTGGATCTTATGGACTTCGGTAGTGAACGCTTTATACGTCACATTTTTCAATCAAATTCTATCGCAAATTCCATTGAATTCAATTTTTTTTGACATCATACACACATCCGGGCGCGTTTTAATGCTTTCGGTCAAACGACGAAACACAACAAAAGCATTGAAATGTTTCCGGATGTGTTTATATGACGTCAGAATCGGAATTGGTGGAATTTGATTGGAAAAGTTGACGTGTAGAATCGGTTATCTCTTCAACAGTATTCTGTGATGGCCGAAAACCGCAGTTGTGAACACAGAAAAATAATAATAATAACTGAATTTAATGCGTCATATCTTTTTTTGCTATTTTGATGTTCGCATTTCTGAACATTTAGAGAAGTGTTTTGTTTCGTTATCCATCTTTACTGTAAACCTAGGTTGAATGGTTTCAGTTAACTACCTTACCATGTATAATATGTTCCCTGTTCACCACTCTTGACCCTTCAAAAGTGGTTAAAGTCTGGTATATTTTGTCAGTTGGCAGCCAAATTTATTGCTACAGCGTTGCTGAAAATCGGTGGGGAATACTGGAACAACTTCCCGTTCCTAGACATCATGCAGCAGCAGCTGTTTTACATGGAGCAGTTTATATTACAGGTTATGGCTGTATTAATATTTTTTTTCATGTATTTTTATTTTTTTAAAAATTATTTGAGCTGTTCTGTAATAGGTTCTAGTATAAATGTACCACTTTCAATTGTTAATAACTTTGTGACTATGGTGGTATGTAAAAGATAATTGCACTTAAACGTTGTAAGAAATGTGAAAGTTTTTTTTTTTTTTCGATTTGAACGTTGATATTTGATTTATGCGAGTTTTGAGTTACCGGTATTCAATTTTTGATTCGATTTGTGTAATTTTTGTTACATTGGACTATGCAGGATATTATCATAAACACCTGTAGATGACAGTATACGTTCAATCCCTAGCTTCCTCACTCACAAACTCCCAAGTGAAGTTAATATAAAGCGTATAATAAAATGAAATTTTCTGTTGCTACAGGAGGGTCAGAAAAGTTTAATCTCAATTTCTTCCAAGCTACAAACACTGTTTGGTGTTATGAATATACATCTCAAAAGTGGTCTACCAAAAAACCTATGATTTTTCACCGATTCTACCATTCCTTAGAAAGCGTAAATGGACTTTTGTTTGCTATCGGTGGATTTGACCAAGATAAAAAGTAGGCAGTCTTCATAAATCATTATATTACATTTTCATCATCTATATTACTTCTAATTCTGGTTGTTTGTTAAATTGGCATTAATTAAAGTAGGAAAATGTACGTATGATTCAGTGATGGTTTTTCAAAGTTTAAGACGATGTAGATAATTTATATTCATTTCACATTTTTGTGTTGACAAAATCCAATATACAATGCTTAAAAATATAATTGCAATTTCCAGAAATGTTTTCAATTATGAATATTTTAAAATTAATACCATATTTAACTTTGAAAGTCTCCGTTTTATTATTATTATTATTATTATTATTATTATTATTATTAT
>JAQIWH010001881.1:0-28019 GCA_034695005.1 Cryptops parisi
GTGCAACATTAAACAAATAGGCAACAAAGCGTACCATGTGTTTGAAATTAGTTTTTATTTAACATTGATGAAGCGTTAGGATGTTTAATTACACCCTTCGTTACGACGACGAGCTTTAAAACTTTTAGTAGTTTTGTCGTGTACAAGAAATGAAACGTTAATTACAAAGGTTGCCGATTCATTCATCGCTGACCCTGATTAGTCGTTAATGAAATTTTATATTGTGTACTTACATACTAACAATGACTTTATCTTTTTATGAGCTCTTGTCTCAAAATTTGTCATTTTTTTCTCAGCTGCTATACTCGGTTTTTAGCATGTGAAACACGGGCAATGAGGAGTTTTGGACGACAGTCTTATCGTTAGTGGATACCGGTATTGTTTTTGTAGTTGCGTCTAAGCCAATTTGAAAATAACGATTTGATAAGTAATCAGACAGAAGTCTGACGTACCCAAAGATACCAAACTAAATGCCATATTGAACAAGAGTCTTGTTAGTACTCTGTAATGGCGAACCTTGATATTTTATATAACTTACTTACAAGTACCGGTACTGTACCTACATACATACGTAGGTACATATATGTTACCTACTTACATGGTTATTCGAGAGGAGTTCATCTCAGTTTCGTGTTTTTTGTTTTATACTCGTTCATTAGCAAATGTAGGCTACTATTAATAGATATCAAATTGAACAAGGGTAACTTTAATTATAATGATCCATCATTTCAATGAAATGTTACATGCTGTAGTGTGAAATATAGCATGCTTGTAAACCATTGCGAACAACGTGGTTTTTGTATTTTGATAGTCGTCTCTAAATTTTGTCAATTTTATTTTAGCTGTTATACTCGTTGTTTAGCAAGTAAAAAGTGTCCAATTGAATTAGATTCGTATTCAATTCTTTGCAACTAGACGGTAGCAGTCTAGTTATCCGTGGTGTAGCACGGGCTGTGATTGCTAATACATGTAATTAATAGAATGGCAGCGCGACTGATACATATGAATTTTTATAGTTATAGTAATAATACATGTTAATTAATTGTGTTTTATTATAGTGTAACAGGAGACGAACCCTATTGAGTACAGTATATACATTATACATGTACATATAGTGGTATTGAGATTGTGGTACAATATATATATAGTATAATGGTACAGTCTATATCTTGTAGATCATCGTGAACAACGTCGTCGATCTTTGTCTCTTTTGAGAGCTTTTCTCTCGGAGTTTTGTTATTTTGTAGCTTTTATAGCTTTGATGATAGCGAGTAGAAACAATAGAAGCCAAATTGAACATGAGGTCGTGTTTAATTCGTCATAATGGCAAATCCCCACCAAAGAAAGGGGTACACACTTTTTAAAGCGTTGGTTCGGAAAGGACCACGTCGAGACATCATTTGGCACCATGTCAGGTCATTTTCTTATTCGGACGAGTGGGAAGTTAAACGGTTGAAGAAAATGATGATGATGATGAAAGAGAGAGAGAAAAAAAAATTCATTTTCTCAAGTGGATAAAAAGTCGTCGTCGTCGTCTTCGTTTTTATATCACGAGCTAGGAAATCTGGTTACAGTAACATAATGCAGCGTTTGTGTTCGTTGATGTTTTTTTTTCTTTTCTCTCTCTCTCCCTAAAGAGTCCAATTCATGTTTAGATTATATGTTTAAAACAACACGTGCATGTGTGGTTATTTAGTTGTTGTTTTTTGTTGGTGGTTTGATATATCGATGTTTAGACTATGTAGTTTAAGCGTTGTTATGCCCTTTGGTGCTCCCAGTCTCCATCACCACCACGAGTCGTGGCTAGCTGTATCAATTGCAGGATTGTCCATTCCTGGTTTCCAGGGTGAAGCTTGCCTTTTCCCGATTCCTTCTTCCTTGGTCTGTGTGTGTGTGTGTGTCTGTGTGGCACATTTTGGCAAATGCCTTTTAAACCAGTTGATGTGTTTTAAAGCCGACGAGGATGGATGCTGCTGCTGTTGCATCTCTTCACTTCATCTTTTCTCTTCTTTCCAACATCATCGTCATCGTGATGACGACGACGACGACGATGTGTGGGATGATGATGACAATGGTGGTGGTGGTGGTGGCGACGAGTTTTAATTTACCCAGTGAAGAGAAGAAAAAACCCGATACCTCGAAGTATAGAAATTGTCACGCACGGGTGTCAGTCGCGACTTGTTAAGCCTAAAACGCGAAATAGCAAAATTCGATGCATTTGCAACTGGATACATTTTGGAAACGAATTTACGTAGATAATGTCACGTTAATTGTCATTTTCAGTGTGAATCTAAAGTGTGATGTTGGATCGGGTGTGCTGTTGAACATAACCTAGTTGTTCTTAACTATGACGTGAGAATATATTTGGTATGATAACGTAGTAGATTAATAACAAATAGACTATTAATACAATATATATCACTAAAAATGTAGGGTGTGTTTTTTAATCACCAAATATTTTTTTTTTATGTATCTCTATTTTATGAAGAGAAATGATTATTAGTATTTAGAAATGTATGGGGGTGTTGTTTAATAACAGCGGTTTTTTTTTTGTTCATAATTTATATTATGGAAAGAGATATTTTTAATAATTTAATTGATAATATTTTTTATTCGTTGCATGGTTCATGTCGATCGTGAAAATTCGATGTATTGCATTGGGTACGTTAAAAATGACATGGTTCCACATCAAATTCTAATGTCACACGAGGACTCATCTTTGAGTCACATGGGCGGAAAAATCGACGCCAAGCTTTTGTTTTTTTTAAATACGCTAATGAATGGGTCAGCATCATCATCAACAATAATAAATAATAAAAATAATAATAGCAACAGCATGAATGTGTAAGGATGAAATATTTTTGCTTTAAGTTCTTATTGCGTGACTAGCCTTAGGGTCCCCCTCTGCGTGTTTTAATTTTTATACATTTTTTTTTCATTATAAAAAATGAAAACAAAAAATCGAGCTTCATTTAACATCTGTCAGGCAATGAATATGATAAGAAGAAAAAACTTGCATCGTGTAGGGTCGTCAGTTTTGAAAATGAAGCCAATTTCTTCTTTTTTATTTTCTAATAGATATTTGGTATTGAAGTTGTTGGAATTTTATTTTTTTTTAGGATGTATAAGATTGTAAAGATCGTGTTAAAAAAAAATCGAACAACTCAATATATATATATTTATTATCTTGATATTTTATTTTATTTTTTTGCTTAGTTGATGATGATATCGAATAATTTTTATTTTATTTTATTTTATTTTATTTTTTGTTATTATGAAAATGATAGTGGATATTTAGTTATATGGGTGTAAGAAAAAATAAGCAACAACTTGGAAAATCATTAAGGTTATTATGGTGGTGAAAGGGATGGTGATGGGATCAAAGAATGTTAATGTGGGACGCTGAGGCCTTTCATTAAAGTTTGAAAAGTAGGCCAACAGTAGCCAATATAAGAATTGTTATGTTAAATTAGGGTTGGCGAGTTGAATAATATTACTGCCACTACCACAACTGCCTTGGTTGACAATGCATTATAAATTAGCTTGGGTCCTGAATTGAATTCCTACAACGTCAGTTACAGCTGGAGCCGTATATAACAACATAACAGAAACTGCTGCTGCTGCTGCAGCTTCTTTGGAATTAAACCATTCATCGATTGAACTTTATTTTTATTTTATTATTATTATTTATTTGTTTATTTATTTATTTTCTCTTTCTTTTATTACTATTATTATTATTATTATTATTATTTTTTTCATCTTCTTTAAAAGCTTGTTTTCTTCCGCTCCAATTTCCATGTGAAGCCAACAAGCGACTTATCAGCAAACTCAAAACTTTTTAGCTTCTTTTAATTGGCAAAAATGGCAAAGAAATCCGAGAAATTTTCGATAATCCAAAACATCACGTGACACGGTCGTGTCAACGTATAAATAAATTGGATCTTTATATATACCGTGTATATTTTTTACACACATCGCACAAAATATACCGTGTAAATTTTTATACACATCGCACAAAATCGTACACTGTTTTTTCATTGGATTTTTATTTGTATAACAAAATAATTGGACATTTACAATTTCGATTTGTCGTCATCTTTATACTGCATATCTTTTTTTAAACTTTGCAGTACTGGTAGCTCATAATATTTTAATTTTTAAACTGTGCAAAGATGTAGCCTACAATGTATAGTAAAAAATTTGAACACGTAAAATAAGGAGTTGTTATGTTACTATACGATACGTGATCATTACATTACAATACAATATACATCCTATTTTCGAACGAGACAAATTTCGGTTGTGATTTAGTAAGCTTAATGGATTCACGTGCATGTTCGATTTGAATTTTTACGTTTTACAGTTCTCTGGATGTTCAGTACCGGTATAGATATACACACAAAACTATTTACACAAAAAATTAGAAACACAGTGAAATCCGGTTATTCTGATCACTTTGAAACTGGTTACTTTTGATAGCAATGATGGGCTGATAACATTAAACAACGGATTAAGTAACATTAAACAGTGTTTTGGGATCGACTGATTATGATAATAACCGATTGATAATTATTACTTTCTTAATCTAAAGCTTTGTAGGCCTATTCATTTTTTATTGGACTCTGATCAGTTCTAATAAAAACAAACAAACAATAACATTATCCGTGATTATAATAACCAGATTGAAATCCGGTTAATTACTACTGTTATTAATATTGTTACTAAGTTTTTTACGTTACTAATTTTTTTTGCTGTTATTATTGATTAACATGTAGATTATACACAAACAGTGAACAGTCAATTTTTATACTGTTGTATAAGATGATTCGTATGTCGCGCACCACTACTAAAAAAAAATTGTCGAACGTCCATTAAATTGAATAGTCATTTCGTCGAACGTCTATTACGTTCAATTCTAATTTTGTCGAACGTCCATTGCATTCGATACCAATTTCGTCGGAACCACCAAAATGTGACTTGCAAGTTAATTCATCTGATGTGTAATCATAGTTATTAATTCATTGAACGAAAAACAAAATTGTAAATATATTATACATAACAATGATTTTATATCCCATCATCACTCATTGTTTGTTAATCTCTATTATTAATTGTTTTGATATTAATGTAATCTGTATATAGTTTATTTGTTTCCTCCGAGACGTAGGATAATAAAAATAAATAAAATAAATTAACCTTATGGTGCGCGACAGGCAGATCACCCTGTACAGTTATTAAAAAAAATTGGTATATTTTTATTTTATTTCAAATAATAGAAGTTAGTTCCACGGGACCATAAGATGTTACAAAAGTGTCATATAACAGTACAAAGGTATGGACAATAAAAGTATGCTATATAAGGTGGTTGAAATTTCTTAACTATAGTTTGGTGGATTTTTTCATGCAAAAACAAAATGGTGGTTAGGTGGAATTTCTTAACTATATATAGTTAGGTGGATATGTTTTTTGCAAGTATAATTTGTATCACACTGAAAATGAAGTCGGTTAAAAACAATATAAATGACAACATAAAAAAAAAAGAGATGTGCTTTGATGTATGAAAATCAATCTGAAAAAACAAAATGGCATATTGAAAATATGTTGTCATGTTTTGTGGAAAATGAAGCCATTCACATTTTCTGTTGGAGAGTTAAGAGTGAGAAAATATGCCTGATGGAAATAGTAGTAGTAGTGGAGTTGAGGAAAATGATTTTTATTTCTTCTTGGTGCCAATGATCCCTTATTCTTCTTCTTCGTCTACTCCATTCCATCCTCAACCCCAACCCCGTTTTCAACACTGATAAGCATTCTTTAGCTTTGGTCTTGTTGTCTGGATTGGGACCATGTATTATTTAAGGAGGCGCCTTATCTTGAGCGGATGAGCAATGAATTTACATTCATTCCGAACCGGTGCAGTTTTCTAATGCATAATGCAATCGCCCAAGAAAACTTTACATTTATAAGAAGGGGGGGGGAGTCTTTGAACGAGGGAGGATGAGGAAAGATTTTACAATTTTTGTGTCGACAAATCAACAACGTTAAGAGAAGTAGTATACCTGTCTATCTTGGAAAGTGTTTGGTGCAGTCTGTTTAAAGTTGTCCGGTTTTGCTTCTCTCACGATGGCGTTATGGATGGAAAGAATTGTTTTTTGGAGTGGATAATGGCAAGAAAACGAGCTTCGAACCGATTATTGATAAAATGAACTCTTTTTTTCGGCGGGGTTTTAAAAGCATTTTTGGGTTTTTTTTTTAGTAGTGGAAGAAACGAGACCCCCAAATGACTGGAAAATTCAGACAAAAGAACGTCTTTTCATCGTGACACGAATGTTGATTGGGATTTTTTCTTTCTGTACGGATTCCTTGCTGTGGTCTTTTCTGTAAATTGAAGTAAAAATAGTTATAAAACTACAGGGTGTCCCGAATGTCTTTAGACATAAATAATGTTGTTTGTTTCATCAGAGATTTAAAAATGATTTTAACCACAAAAAAACGATATACATGGGGTGCTCCAAAAATCTCCATACATAGAGACATTTGATATCTTTTTTTTTTATTAAGTACCTATAAACGTTACAAGGAAATACCCAATACTCAACACGTATGTTTAATACGTTGAGTTAAATACAAAAACAACATGTATGTTTAATACATTCAAACACTACAGGTGTTCCGAAAGTTTCGTTATTATTACCTATGTAACGAGACTTTTGGAACATCTTGTAGTGTTTAAATGTATTAAACAATCTTTTGTGTAGGAAAATATTAAGAAAGATGAAACAAAATAATACTATTTTTTAAATAAAAACAAAAATAAAAAGTGTAGAAGTCATTGTACCTTTTATGCAATTTGTGGGTACAAAAATTACATTGGTAAATGGTTCACGTTGAAATTCCTTGATGATCAGTGGCGTGAAGACTTTCCAAAAGCATATTGCAGCGTGTGGGGGTAAATGTCGTTTAGTCCTATATCTATAGATCGAAGTCTATACATTACTTGTTTTGTATATTTTTTATATTGAAATAACACCTAGTTTATTACTTTAATTCCAATAACACATAGTCTAATTTAAGCCTTATAACACATTGTGCCACATGGGCGTAAGGCTTATAGGCTTTGCTGTATGACGCGTCTTGGCGTCTGTTTGCCAGTAATCAAATAGGCCTAAACAAGACATTGGGTATGGTAGTTTTACATGTTTTTCTATTTTTTAAAATTCATTTTATCATTTTTTTATAGTGTATGAAAATTTAGATTTTTATTTAATTTTTATTAGATTTCATGCAAAGTATAAATATTTTTAGAAGTAGACAGTAGTCAGTCGTAAATTAGAAGCTGAGTGATTTGAGTTTTGTGTTTCGTCGTTGTAATAATGAGACATTTAAAGAAAAAGAAGAAGTAGGCACCATTTCGTTTAAGGAACATGTGTGAAAGAGAATAGAGAAAGCGGGGTATTAACACAGAAATAGTAGAGAAGGTTTTTTTCAAGAGAGAGAGAGAGAGTGAGTTAAAAATAAAAAATCAACTGCCGTCAGATGACGTGTTCCCATTCATCGAGGTTTTGCTCGTACTCACACACACACACACACACACGTTCATTCACAGCTCTAATTACTGTTATAATGCAATTGAAGAGAAGAAGAAGAAAGAAGAGTCTTCTATCTTATTCTATCTTTTTCCTCTTCTTCTTCTTCTTCGTCATCTTCTCCTTGAGGCAAGAATAAAGAAGTTAAAAAAAAAGAGGGGGGGAGGGCGAAAGAACGTTGTCAAGATGAGCTAGAAGAAGAAGAAGAAGATAAAAAAAACCAAGGCGGGCGAGACAAAGGAGATTGAGGAATAATGAAAGGAAGAAGAAGAAGAAGAAGAAAGAAAAGAAAATGGAGAGAATTTTTTGGAGGAAAAAGTGATGATGACTATTGAGCGATGAGGACTCATTAACCCTTACGCATAATGGCTTTAATGTTGTTAATGTTAGTTTTTATGTGGTCGCTTGTTGGGTGATAGGGTGTTGAAGATGTGATTTCTTTTGGTCTCTTAGTAGTTTGGGTTTGATCTTTTTTTTTTCTTCATCATTGTAGATCTGTATGTGTGAAGATAAAGAACGATTACCGGTACAGTATTATCAGAATTTTAGAATATGCAGGGTTTCCTTCCCTGATGTACCTAATTGGTACACATAATTCACCCTGATATACATAACTAATTCACGTAATTTAGCTTGATATACATAATTAATCACCAGTAAAAAAATTGTTAAATGTTATTTACCTTATTGATCAGGTAAAACATTTTATTGTTGCATTTTCTTACATTTCATGAGGTTACGACTTCCTTTTAGAGGCTTCGTCAGGTAGGAATTTATTTTTTCACACTTCCATTACGTTTTGCCTTCCTCTTAACTAACAGGCTTCATTACGTGGAATAGTATAATAGTAAGAAAAATGTTAGAGATGGCTGTGTAAACCCCACAGTTTACTTGTGCGTCTCTCACACTTTCATTTTTTCTTATTTTTCTTCATCTGACGAAGCCTGTAAGAGGAAAGAGAAACGCCGTGAAGGTGTTAAAAAAAGTCTATCTAGCTAGTAAGGTAAAAAGTTTAAGAATATTTATACTGGTGATAAATTATGTTTATTGGGGAATTTTGCTAATTAAATAAACAGGAAAGCAATGATAATACGAAATCGCCTATAAAATAGGAAATAAACTGTTTACATTGCCTACGAGTGGGGTATGTGTTCCGAAACATATTTAGTACGATAAAAGTGAAACATGGTTAACAAAATAGTATTGTTTCGATTAAATTAAAAAATATATATATATATATATGTAGTGTGAATTGTATCACTCTTCAGTGTTTATGTAACTCTACGGCGTACAGCAATTTCAAGTTGAAACTACTGCACTTTATTTTGTAGTATGACTATATAGGATTAGTATTATTTTGAAGTATGATTCATAGGTTGGCACTTGTAGTATAGTACAGTAGTCGGGTTTTGTGCAAGATTTCGATTTCTGTAGCTTGGCTACTCTGACACGTGTTTAGTGTATTGCGAGTTAATAATCACTTTTGTACGTTGAAAGATGTAATAGGAATATGCCCGTATTGTAAGCCGAATGCCTTTCATGTGGCATTCAATGTGTTATTTTGTTGTTGTTCGTTTTATCTCGTCTGTGTTAACTACAACGAGATTGCCATATTTTATAGTTGTTTTTTTTAAGACACTGACAGAATAAACGTACGAGATTATTTTGTTTTGTGAATAGTAAGAGAATGTTAGGAATTTTAGATAGCATCCTTTATAGATAGTAGAACATCCTATAAATCGAATAACATAAAAAGTATATCAGTCACAAATAATACACCGGTATTTGAGGTGATGTACATTTTATTGAGACGCTGACTACATTTAATGTTAAATATAAACATACACACAAGCACATATATACTGTACAATGAAATTGGTTTAAAAGTTTTAATCTCACCTTTAATACGGAAGTCAAATTTTCGAAGGTGAAGGTCGTCATCATGATCATCATGGTTGTTGGCATTTTTTTTGTTGCAGTTGTTCTTTATTTCTTTTATCACTAAACAACTGGTTTATATATAGCCTAATGTTGAATAGAGAATGTCATTTCTCACCTTGTCGATAGCGTCTCCTCTTGGAATTAGCTTCTCTATAGCGACGTGTCTATAAAGCGAACCGCCACTTTTGAACTGGTCGTCTACCATTGGTGCGCATTGTCATTGCAAATCTCGAGTTCGTTGCCATCGACCAATCACCTTTGCGTTTGGCTTTGGCGCGGAAAGGAGACCCCTTTCTACCTCACCCCCTCTCTTTTCTCTCCACAACGAAAAGAGTGGGTTACAGGAAACGATAGTTTCTCTGTTCGACTTTGTTGAAAGGCAGTGAAGCTTTGATGATGAAATGTAGAAATGTTGTTAAGATGGTGATTTTTTGAACATTTTTTATTGTAGATGAGGGTTATTATTATTATTATTTCGTGATTTTCATTATGACAATGAGTTCGTGGGGCTTAAAGGATGTTTTTTTTTTGTGAATTTTTTTGTTCTTCATATACTGTACTTAGATGACTCATCGTTTAGTAGCGTCGAGCTTGTCGATACAGCAGATTTGTGACGAGCGTCTCATTTTTCTTATTAGTAAGCATCATTTTTCGATAAAGGGCTCGGGTTGTTATGTCCTCGTATTTTATGTTGTTATCATTGTAGTGTTATATATATTACTGTATTGTGTATATTTTTGTCAAAACCTAAATTTTGTTACAACTCGATTTGACAAGTCAAAACTAGAATTAACTGTCATTTGAATAGTTAGAGTTTTTTTGTAATTTGAGCGCCTGGTGACATTACTTTATTTTCGTGGCTAAGATTTATCGGGTTTTGAGTATTGAAATCGGATTTTAACGAAATTCGGGTTTTGCCTGTAACAAAAATCATAATTTACTGCGTTAGGATTTGTGTACTTTTAATCGCAATCATTTGGACGCATCCAATTGACTTTAATCTTTTAATCGCCAATCTTTTCAACCTAACTAACTTAAACGATTACCTTTACCTAAACTAACTAACCTAACCTGAATATTTATACATGTAAACTCGATTCGCGATTGGAAGATTGGCGATCAAAAGCTTGTGGTTAAATGATTGCGATTAAAACACCATACACCCTTTACCAAAGGGTGTATAACACCCGTGCTGTATAACACAACACCTATACGTTATAAACCAAAGTACGGTTTTGTTTCGTTTTGTTTCTTTGCAAATCAAAAAATGGAAAAATAATAATAGGGTGAGGCATTGATAATAATTCGAAGTATTTTAAGAACCACCTATGTCACCGCCGATGAGTTTGTTTAGTACTTACTTAATTTCATCACATTCGGAAGTTAGAACCAAGTTTAGTCTTTTCACAAGTGCTACTTTTCATTTATTTTTAACCTCTATATAGTTTTAATAGAAAATAAAGAAAATTGGTGTGAAAATTTTTAATTTGACCATATTTTTGGTCACTCGGTTCTTTTGAGGTCGTCGTCAAAAAAAAGAAGAAGCAAATTGGTTGTAAAAAGAAAACTGATAATAATAATAAATGCAACGATGCGATGGAGAACACTGAAAAGATGATTCAATTGAGCGAAAGGTGAAAGTTTTGTGTGTAAGAAAATGGAATTGGAAAGGAGTTGTTGTAGCTTGTACAAGAGGCTCTCTCGATTTCTTCCTCATCAGTGAACGTTCAAAACCACCTGACCGTCAATGACATACTAGAGGTGCTAGTCGCAAGAATAGAACGAGTAAAGGGAGCAAGAGTGAGAGAGAGAGAGAGTGAGTGAAAAGAAATCGTGTACAAAAAAAAAACATATTTGAGGGTGAGTGAAATTGTACTGCTAAGAAAAAGTCTATATACTCTTTCCCCCTAGTTGTTTTTTTCTTCAATCTTCTAGTTCGGTTTCATCATTAAAAACGTGCAAAACTCCGTACGTTTTCACGCGATTTGCCTTAAAACAAAGCCAATTCAAGTCAAAATGGCTTCTATCTTTTAAGCGATTCATTGAAAACGTGCACATCTCAGTGCGGAAAGCACGTTTTCAAGCGATTTGTCTTAAAACAGCGTAAGTTTTTCATCTCTATTGAAAGATGATGTTAACACCTTTTTTTTAAGATTTTTAGTTTTTGTTGATATAATAGAGAATATAATAGAAAATTTTAGTATATTTTTTGTTATTATTATTTTTTTAAAATTATTAAATAAATTAATGGAATATTTTTTTAAAAATTTAAAATGAACATTGAAAAGGTGGTATCCAGTGTTTGCTACCGTTTTGGGCTGGTCATTTTAAAATCATTGGATTGGTTTTTATAATAGAATATTATAAAATATTATAATATTCTATTTTATAACAGAAAATTTTACAAACATATTATATTTTTTATTGTTTTAGTTGAAAAAATTTAGTGATGAAAAATATTTTTGTTTATATTAAAAAAAAACACTGTAGTGAAAAGTGGTACTGGTATCTAGTGTAAGATTTGATAAATTATACAGGGTGTCCACCATGAAACTCAAAAATTCTCTGTTCAACTGAATGAGACTTAGTTTCATGGTAGAAAAACCCTGTATAGTTTCGATTTTTTTTTTAAAGTTTAATTTTTATCATGGGAACAGCTGTGGGCACAGGTAGGGCTTAAGGGGTTAATGGTAGGTTGTTATTTATTTTTATGCTGCTCGAGTCTGGCCAATTCGACGGATGATTTATTTTACAGTTGTTTGTGGTGGAAAAATTCGAAAGTATAGTATTACTAGGTTATACGTTGCACAAGTGATTCGAATTTAATGCACTTTTTTAAATTTTATTTTTATTTTAATGTATACTTGAAAAAGGAGATTAATAATTCATTCGTACATATTCAAGAAAAAGAAATTTGTGTAAAATAAAAAGTGGACGTAATTATGTAAATACAATTGGCAGGTGTTAAATATAAGTGGGGTTTTTATATTTACACACACATATATATATATATATATAAAAGATTTTAATATATTAATAGAAATTAAGTATTACAATAAATTATGGTAATGGACATAAGCCGATTAATGAGGATTGGAAGAAATTATATTTCATTAACTTTTAAATCGATACTTTTAATGATATATCATTATTTATAACTTGAAATTATTATTATTATTGTTTTTGTTTCGTTAAGTGAGGGAAAAATGTATTGTATTTTTTTTACTGGAGGTAAAGAAACTCATAAATTTATTAAATTGAAAAATCAATAGTGATACTAGTAACAAAGTACTGGACGATATTATCGCAGTTTCATTAGAGATATCGATTTTTTTGTCTCGTAGATTGACAGTCGTTTTTTTATTAGGACATTTATTATGGGGTTTCAAATAGTAATGGGTTTTTTGGTTTGTTTGTTTTTTGTATTGTGAAGATATATTGTATTGTAACCATAAAAAGTTATTTTTTTTTTATTTTGACAATAGGTATCGCGTTAATATGAGGTGTTCAAAAATGAACCGGATTTTGTTGGCCACAACAACATTGGATTGTTTGGCTTCATTGCGTCAAAAAAAATCTTGATCAAATTTGATTTTTAAGTGTCAAAGGACCTTTTATTTTATATTTGAAGAAAAAAAATATTATTATTTTATTCTAATATTATATTTTTAATCTATAGTTTAATACAAAATTATTGAATAAATTGTTATTTATTCGATGATATTAGTAAATTCCAAACAAGCAATAATAGTATATAAGGGGGTACTGAAGAAATTCATCAGAAAATATAATATTTTTATTTATAGGAAAAAGTTGTTTTTTTTCATGTTATCTAATACTTTAAACATACATGCACTTTTTTATATGTAGAAAAAAAGTATTTTTTTATACATACTGTATATACAAGGGCAGCTTTTTTTTATGAAATATAAATAAGGTTTTGATTTTGCTAAGGGGGTACCCTTAGACATTTTTGTTTAGTACTTTTGTATACTTCATTAAAAAAAATGTGTAACCTAATCTTGCATCTCTGTGAGAATAACAACTTTTTTTATTATTTCTATGATCGTTTTTATAATACCATATGGGTATCATTTTTTTTTATATATCTTTTTTTTTTGTTATCTAATTTTTTTAAACCCTGTCCCACACACTTTGGTTTTTTTCTTGAAACCAAAGTCTTTAAAAAAAAAATAAATAGAAAGTGGGTGTTTGTTTGCATCCACTTTCTCTCTCAAGTTGTCCCTCACCTGGTTTCATTCTTTCACTCATTCATTCGTTCTTTCACTCACTCAGCTGTTGTTGGAACAATGGGTGGTGAACATCTCCCACCGATATCCACACGTAGTATAGTACCGTACGTTGCTAATACATAACGGTAGTGGTGGTGGTAGTACAAGTAGTATAGTCAGCATTTTTCTTTAACCCTTTGGGCGCTAAATCTCTACAACACCCCGTCTGGTGGAAATAGCGACCCTATATTTATGCATGGGTATTACTATTGTCAAAGGGTTGAATCTCCCGGATGGATAGATAGATGGATGCTTAAGAAGAGAGAGAGAGGAAAGAGTTGGAACATTTTCTCAGGGATGTGGTATATATATATATATATATATCTATATTTAAATATATATATATATATATAGTGGAGACCCTACCTAGTACTACCCCATTCCTTTACCTCTCTCCCTCACTTTTATAACCCCTTCTCTCTCTCAACCCTTTGAATGCGGGTAAAAGCTAGTCAGACACGTCTGCTTTACTCTCCCAAGAAGCGTAAGGCCCCCATACACGCAACAATATTTTTTTTATTTTATATATATATAGATATATATGCCTAGGTAGGTAGGTATAGAGTGAGAGAGTGAAAAAAAGGGTTGAGTGAGAGAGTGAAACAACAAAGAGTTGGTACGGTTCACCCCGTAAATCATGACAGGCCTGGTTGCGGTGAAACAAACTGTACAAAAGAGAGGCAAAGGGTTGGTCTGGACCGACAGGGAAGGGTTGAAAACTGGATTGGGAAAAGGAGTTGCAAGCTTCGAGAATAAGATGGCGATCGAACCGTTGCAGCAGAGCAACGTTGGTTGAATGGGAATAGATAAAGTATAAGGGAAGAGAAGTGAAAGGGGGGGGGTGAAGCTGTGTGTTAAAAATTTTCTCTTTCCTCCTCCTCCTCTAGCTCTCTCTCTTCACTCCTCTCTCCAAGGTGGAGGACTCTCTCCTCTCTTTTTTGCTTCTTCTTAGAGGTGGTGGGAAAGGGTAAAGTTACCGAACGGAAGTACCCGATTATTCCCTATCACCTTTTTTTTTATATGGCATATATTTGTGTGTGTAGATATATAGGGTTCTCCAACGTCCTATGTACTGTATATACATACATACATGAATTTTCTTATTTTTCCTAGGTTGATATTTGTCGATATCCGGTTGTTGCTTTTTGAGTACCACCGAACTATGTTTCTGGAATATCGTCGAAAATTGTTTTCTTTTTAAACTAAAAATAAGTTAATGGGCAAAATTGGTTATTAATTAACAGCAGCGCGTTAGAGCTTCGCTAGTCATACTATATTTTATAGTGTAGTAGATCATTGATGTTAGTGCAGGTAGAACCTCACTAATTCGGAAATCTCGGGACCCAAACTTTGTCGGATTAGCAGATTTTCCGAAGCTTAGGGGAAAATGGTAAAATATACTGTAAATTTAAATAATTATATGAACTAGAGTAGTCACTGTTACTTTTAAAGTAAATTTGTGAACCAAAAGTAGTCACCGTAATTATGAACCAAAGTATCCACTGTAAATTTTACTGTGAATTCCAATTGCCGAACCATCGAAACTGATGCCGGATCAGTGAGGTGAAACCTGTACAATATCTTAATGTAGTACAGTATAACGTGAAGGTGTTTTGTAGGCGAAGCAAATTGAAATTGAAAATGTGAGCGAAATGGTTTGTTAAGAAAGAAACTCAACGAATATGTAAATTATACCGGGTGTTCCAAAAGTTTGGCTCCATAGTAAAAGTTTCGAAGAAACCCACTAGGAATTTGTTTCTATTATAATTGAGGAATTTTCAGTTTGTTTATCGGTTACAGTCATGTTCAAAACAAGTAATAGGGAAAAACCTTGTTTCTTCAACACAACTTTTTAACCTGGCTGGAAACTGTGCTTTTGCTTTCAAACCAAACGTTAAAAGTATTTGAAACAAAAACGTGGAAAGATATTTTTTTGTTGATTCATGTTAAGTGTTCATTTTAAAGGATTCATAGCAATGAATGATTGCTCAAATATACTGTATGTAGTAAACTATATTATAAGTAATATAATGTATGAAATGCCCGATTTGGCAGCTTAACAATGCTTGAATTCAAGTATGTAGTTGTAAGCGTCAGCAACACTCTACGAGAAACACTTCACCTTCACGTGATATATTTTCGAAATCGACACGATATTGATTTGTCAAAATTTAATAGAACTAAATGTACCGCAGACTGTGTCTACGTTTCAAATTTCAGCTTTCTGGGCTATCAGGAAGTTGGTCAAAATAGACTGCAAATGTTGCAGCGCATACACACACACAAACAAACAACGAACAAACCAAGTTAAATAAAATAACATTAATTTAATGAGTTCAAAACATTTTAAAATGCGTCCAACGCAAAATTTTTGACGTTAAATATATTACATACATATCCTATGGGGCCAGACGTTTGGGATACCCTGTATACCGAGTTATTAAAACAATTGTCAACACTAAGCAATGTCAGAAGTGTCATACAGTATAAGTGTCAACATTTTTTTTAATCACTTTGTGTGTATAATAGATCCTAGTTGAAAACACATGAATTTAGTTTAGTTTTCATAAGATTCATAGTTTAGTAATTGTTTTCATAGTTTCTTCGTGACTTTGTATATTTACATGGAATGTAATGCATTCGTTGTTGGTTAATATAATATGAGAATTGTTATACGAAAACTTAATATTTTTTAAAACCTATAGACTCTTCTTCATTTCATACTTTTATGTATAAAAAAATACCACAAAAATATATTTCTATTTTTTTCTCGCCGAGTCTCGAAAATTCTAACTTAATATCGAAGTTAGCTTTTAGAAATGTCCTTTTTTTTATTTTAAATTGATGGATTTTCTTTTTCAAGTTTTTGGAATTATGGAACCCGGTTTGTTTTTTTTCTAAAATAGAATGCTATTATTTTTCGAACATAATCTGATGTAAAAAAAATAATTTTTTTTTCTAAGTTGATATGAAATAATTTTTCGAATTAATTTTTTTTTCTTTTCTACTACTTGGTCATGGAATTTGATTAAAGGGGGATAGGAATCCCTCAGAGATAGAGAAACAAAAGAAATAAAGACGAATAAAAAGAAGAAATAGAGAAAGCAGAAGAAGAAGTGCACTTGATGAATAGAAAGGCAAATTCCATTAAGGTTACTAGGCGAAGAAAACTCCAAGCTACCAATATCGTTTTGTGGATGGAGAGTTTAGTATTTCGCTCTCTCGTGCCAAGATTAAATTGAGAAATAAAGTTTTGTTCTTAAATGGTTGGAAAACGAAATGAGAAACAGGTTTTGGGGCAAATGGAGAAAAATCAACAACAAGCCCAGGGTCGCTTAATAATATCGCGTGCATTCGAAAGCTTCTGTATCGATCGTCAGCCGATCTCGTTCTGAAATTTCCATCCGAGACGAAAGGGTTAGAATAGAAATGCGAGGGAGGAGGGGGTAGGGGATATTTTTTTTTTTTTTTGGATTTCCCCCTTTCTTTTTCGATTTTGTAGCCAATAGGAATCGAGTGACGAAAAATATAATGAAAACAATATATTTTGTATATATGAGATATAAAAGTTATGTTAGGGTTATATTAGTCTCCGTTGTAGGGTTCTTTGGCTTTTGAGTTGTTAAGAAATTGTAGCATTTTTTCTAAGGTTTTTTGCTGTTGTGATATAATACTGTATGGTGTTAAATTATCGATTTTAGAGTTGAAATAGCAATTGATAAAAAATGTTGAAATTATAATAATAATAATATTATTATTTATTAGCAATTAATCAAAATGGGGGTTACGAGGCTATGTAACCGACAGGTTTTCAGTGGCAAAATAAGTAGTGTGGATTGGTATAGGCCTAGCAGTTTATTTTATATTTGAGAAGTATATTTTATTTTTCATACTAGGAAAATACTAGAAATAAACCCCCATGGTTGGTATGGTAACCACGGGGTGTCTGAAGGCATACCTTGCGTTTATATTTTTCTACAACGTTTAGTTCACTATCTCATTAGTTACGGCTTATTTTTATGCAGTTCATTGTCATTGTTGTAACTCAAATTTGTCTTATGTTATGTAGTTCATTATTATTTGTCTTATGTTGCAGTTCATTGTTGTAATTTAAATTTGCCTTACGTTATGCAGTTCATTGTTGTATTACTATTATTACTCTTCGATACATCCGATAAATATTTAATAACACTTTTAATATGAATTTTTTTCAAAGCAATTGTATGGTTACTCTTATATTGTTCTGATCATGAACCACCTTGTAATGAATATACTATAAACTTATACTATTGGTACATTATTATTAATATACTTTGTAGATCATAGCATGTATATTTTTTACCCTTATTTTTTTTTAAGTATTTTGGTTTTAATTTTCCGAGATTTTATCTTTTTGATTATTTTTTTTTTGAGAATCTGAGTACAACATTTTAACGTACATAATCGTTTCTTAGTACAAATTTGTTCTTTCAATCCTGATTTTCGTAATAGTAGAATTGTAGCTTGTTGAACTCTTCAACAGCAATTTAAGGATGTTGGGTGTTTAACTATTGGTTTGAAATACAATTAACCGTTTATTTACTTGTGATAGTGTTTGCTAGTTTAATTCGTTTTGGATATTTATCGATAATGAATTGTATTGTAAATGAATGAATTGTATTTTCTTGTCGATATTCATCGTTCGCGACGACTTCGTAGTGAGAGAGTATTTAACCCCCATTTTTTTTAAGACGTTCGATCTTCAAAAACGACGAAGATGGACGATGAGAACCGTAGACGAGAAATATAGCAATAATGTCATGTCGTATATAGGTAGCACATATTTTTTTGTTCAAATTTTTTTTTTACGAGAGGGAGTCCTTTGATTTCACTAGACGACTGTTGTCGCCAGCCGTCGGGCGGCCATGTTTAGGAAAAAAGGGTTATTCGACACGACAGAGTGATGGAAGAGAGAGAGAAGGGGGAAGGGAAAAGAAAGGGAGGAAAAAACGGGGTTTTCCTCTTTCTCCTACTCTAGCATCGTCTGCCACCACCAACTAGCAGAGCACACGCCTGTCTCGTCGACGACATTTTCTTCTCCTTGGTTTTTTAGGAGAACAGGTTTCACCTCCTTCATCTTTCGTATCTGTACCCGACACCACTTGTGTGTCGGAGATGGCGAGACGAAAGAGTTAAAAGAGAACGTGGTGAAAAAAAAACAAAACACAACAGCCTCTCATTCTTTATATACAATATACAAAAAAAGTGTATACGACTCTTACGATACACATGTACGAGACCAATATATATATATATATATATATATATATATTGGTATTTTTGCAACCTGTTTTATTTTCTAGCGATTTTTGTTGCTTTGCTTTCTCCGTTGAAGCGCAACGAAGCAAAGCACTGCGCATGCGTGCAACTGGGAAAAGCGGTCGATTAAAAATCCGACCCCCGATTTGTAGGGTTGCCACCCACGCACAGTCACCAGCTAACGGCAAATAGAGAGGCGAAACGATGGCGAATGGCTAAAGAGGAATGGGGAGAAGGAGAAAAAAAATAATAATAATAAATAATGGCAAGGGAGGAAGAAAAAAAAAATGGCTTCCAATCTTTGCCGATTCGGTTCATTTCATCAGCGAGTCCAAATAGGGTTTTTTTTCTTTCCCTTTTCTCTTTTTTAGAGAAATGCGTATTGAGTAGGGGTTGGGTTATATATATTTTTTTATTTTATCTTAATGGAAAATATTTTTGCATAGGAACCATTTTATAGTCTTATAGCAAAAATGGTTTTTTGTTATTTATCAATAGCGAGTATGGCGTTACTGTGTAGTTTCTTGTTACACATTTTACGTTTATGTCTAGTGTTGTGTAACTTGGATGAAGTGGATTGTGAAAGTTGCTAGATTAATAGTGATATAATAATTATGTGAATCTATCGAGTAGGTTTTAAATTAATAATTCATTTGGAATTAACGTGTGCTGATGATGAACTGGTGATGAACACTAAACATTCTGACCAGAAGCCCATAACTCGTCTCTTCGATAATTGGAAGTAAAACTCTCCAACAATTCTCGA
Organism: Cryptops parisi; assembly: GCA_034695005.1. Taxonomy (NCBI): domain Eukaryota; kingdom Metazoa; phylum Arthropoda; class Chilopoda; order Scolopendromorpha; family Cryptopidae; genus Cryptops; species Cryptops parisi. The sequence goes on from JAQIWH010001881.1 coordinate 19,881, forward strand.
GCATTTGCTTAGTTCGTGAACATTTTATTAACAATGTGTGAGCATTTGCTTAACAATGTGTGAGCATTTGCTTAACAATGTGTGAGCATTTGCTTAACAATGTGTGAGCACTCTGTTAACAATGTGTGAGCATTTGTTCAACAGCGTGTGAGCATTTTGCTTAACAATGCTCAGCAATGCTCACGCTTTGTTTAGCAAAGGCGCATTAAGCATTTGCTCGAGCAGTGTCTCATCTCTCAAACCATCAACGAGACGAGCGATGAACGCCAGGTTGCTTAATGAAACTATTAATCGTTATCTACCACTTTTCATGATTGAATGCGCGGAAATAATTCGACATTTGAATTATTTCTTTTTATTAGAAAATAAAGACTACATGGTAGCGAATGGAGTCTTAATGTACAGTATACAGTAATATAAATCATAATTGATTCTTAAAAATCACTCAACATTTTTTTTTTAATCGAAACATTTTTATTTTGTTAAAAAAAAAATATTATTGCGTTGTAATCCGAACTCTTTCATTACCTTTATTTACCCAGAAAATAAAATACATATCGTTATTTTTTTTTTCCGCGTGGAGAGAAGTGCATTTCTCTTATTCCATTTCCTCTTCAACACAGAGATGTTTAGCTAGCATTTTAATCAGATATTGGCAAAAGAAATAGGTTTTTCGTCTTCACTCGACAAGTCTATAGAAAAAGGCACCATCAAGCAAAAAGCCAGAGTTGCCCAAGACTCCCATCTTTTCTAAGGATTTTTTCTTCTTCTTCTTCCTCTCTTTCTTCTCTTCTTCGGTTGCCATGGTTATTGATATAAAAAAAAATAATAATTCATTCGCCTATCTTTTCCCATTTCTAGCGTGGCTCGGTCCGATAATTCGCTACTTCTTTTCTGAATAGAACTCGCCTTGGGTTGCTAAGGTTGTCTATGCAAGACTCGTGTTAACGCATTTCGATTACGTGCTGTGTATGCAAGCTAAGGTATTGGAGAGAGAGAGAGGAAGAAGACGGAAAAAAAACCTATCAGTGATGACAGGCGACGACGTTGGATTTTGCTAGCGACGAGGAAATATTTATTCTAGGGAAATGGAATGAAGGGGGTAGAAGAAAAAAAAAGATGGGTGACAACGCTCACAGATCTCATTCCATCAGACGAAGAAAGCAGCGAATGAAAGCGAGGCTTTTCGTTTACTATCGTTCTGCTATCAGTCTTTTCTGTAAGAAGACGTTTGCAAAGGGGTGGGTAGGAAAAGGGATTAGTTTTGCAAAAGTCCAGATATAGAGAAATGGGTCCGTGTTCCTCTTCTTCTTCGTTGTAAAGTCGATTCGAGATGATAGAAGTTTGGAGATGTGTAAGTTGTGTGTTTTTTGTTGTTTTTTTTTTTGCTGGGTCAATTTGTCACAAAGGGTTTAGAGAGGTGTGCGACAGTTGATGGAATGGGTACAAAATACTCGAAACTTTGGGAGTGTTTTTTATATATGTATATACTGTAGTTGTTAATTTTGACGCAAATGGCTGAACGAGAGAAACCGACAAATTTAAACTGCGTCGAAATAAATCTATTCGCATGTTCGATTTTTTTTTTTTTTTGCGAAACATTTTCGCTATTATGCGATTTTGTGTAGTTGAGTTTGTGCATGAATGACTGAACCAGTTTGGTCCCTAAAGTTTTGTCACTTCGTACGAATTTAGATATATATGCGATTTTCGAGATTTCCGCAGATTGTAACACTAGCATAAATCGAGCAGTTTCAGTAATCAAGTGGGTTGTTTTTAACTAGCCATAAAATTGTTTATTTAATTTTAATATTCGCGAATAATTGATTATAATGTCATATTCGCGAATGTATTTTCACATTCTTCCTAGTTAACATTTTTAATATGAACAATTACAAGTAGACTTATACTCTAAGTTAGGTACCAAGTTTAATGAAAATCTGACGAGTCGTTTTTATTTTTCGTCATGTCCGTACAAACAAACAGTCGTGGATGGAAATGTTATTTATTACCACGAGAAAACTTATCACGTAAAGCAAACTTGCGAGTTGTGGGTAGGGTGTGAAAGGGTTTTTTTTTAGAGAGTGAAATTCTCGTTTTCAATGGAAGTTTTTCTTGTTTATACCTTACCCCCCTATAAACAAGAAACCCTATTAGGCTTCGGGGATTGAATGAAAACAAGTTCCGTCTTAATAGGTCGATGAAAGGTGGTTTCAAACAAAGCTGAAAAAAAGCGGTTTTCTTAAGGATCAAATTATGTCCTACTGTCCCAACGTTCAAAATGAAAAGAATAGAAAAATAACACTAAACCATTTACACGGTCACAGTTATCATATAGAGAAAAAAAATTTAGAACATTCACAAATCAGATGAATGATTTGGTGTGTTCTGCAAAATCCGAAAAAAAACGTTTACAGACAACGAACGCTCGATTTACGAACATTCGCTATACCAGTATAACGAATGTCACAATTTGTACAAATGTTTCTTATTTTATTTTCTATTTTACGATAAATTAGATGAATCCATTATAATTAAACTATCGTATATGCTATTCGATGTTTAGTACAAGGTTTTAGTGGTTCAAAATGACAGCAACATATACAGTACATTCTGTAAGAGCTCAGGAATTCTAGACAGAACGAACAAAACGTATTACTGAACAATGCCTTGGAATAGTATACATTCTTAAACCATGAGTTAACTATTGTATACAATTTCTGTATACAGTAGTTAGATTGTAAATGATAAATAGTACCATGAAAAAATCGGGTGTCAGAAACTGACTTTTTCGAGAGAAAAAATCGTGTTCTTTTGGATAGGGGTAGACTTTTTTTTTTTTAATTATGGAGATTAATTTTCGTTGTCGTGATGTGTGTGTGTGTGTGTGTGTGTGTGTGTGTGTGTGTGTGTGTGTGTGTGTGTGTGTGTGTGTGTGAAACTATTTCAGTGGGCGTGCGAATCGAAATAAATCACACAAAAAAAGCGCGTGTTTGCGAGTGAAGAGAATAATTAAATGCACTTCAAAGTGACAGTTAATTATCGGGGTTAAAGGCTTAAGCTTTGGAAGCTTAAGAGTGCGCATTTAGGATTGTCAAACCAATGTGCTCGCGCTGCACAGTTGTATTTAATTTGCTTGGAAATCGGAATATCATTATCCCTATTAATGACACTATATTAGACCGATAACTCTACTGCCTGTGGTGCTTAAGGGTTTTGCGAAAAATTGCTATTACCACTCGGTTGAACTTTGATTATTTGATTGTCGTTTTTCGTTGGATATGTGTACCACTGAATATATGCATTTATGTGTGCCGTGACCAGGAATTTCAGTTACTTATATCGTCATGTCTATAATAGTCATGTGTTAGTTTTTTTAAGTTTTCAACACTATTTTTTAATTTGGACACAGTGTATACAATAATTGAAACTAAACAACGTAATTTTTGTTTTCAACTGTGGGTGCCATGACCAGGATTTTCAATAATTTTGAAACTATACAGGATGTTCCTAAAAGGTCTGGTCAAGAATTCAACCACATGTTACGCATCAAAACAAAGCAAACAACCTATATAAACGTGGGTCTGGAAATGCTTGTCTTGAGATAACACAGGGTGAAATCATGTACATTTATAGGCTTATGGTTTTATAATCGCTTGTAGATACGCAAATGTGATATGCATTTTGGGCTTTGTATTGATGCATAACTTCTGTGGTTAAAATTTGGCCAGATCTTTTAGGAACGCCCTGTATTTGTGGTATATTTTTAAAATTTAATTTGTAATACTGTTAAATATGTAACGCTGTTTTTAATATTAACAAAATAAATTGCAACGTTTTTGGTTAATGTTGAGTTTAAGAAAATCTAATACATGCTGGCGTATGTTTTCAAAAATTAAAGTTTGTATTTATTTATTTAATTTTTTATTTATCGAATTTTAAAAAAAAAAAATATTTTTTCGATTTTTTTCATTTGGTCGACCTTTATTGGATTTTTCTTCACTATAAGCTTAGATTGAAAATTTTTTCTTCAATATAAGGATTTGGGTTGTCTAATGCTTCAACGACGACAACGACAGGTGACGTGTAAAGCAAAGCAAAAGAAAAAGCTGCTTTTTTTTTCCCACCATTTTCCTTTATTTTAGCTGGAGGGTCTCCAAAATTTCACATTCTCGGTACCATCACCCACGTAGAATAATTTTTTTTTTTTAATAAATAAATACATAACTATATATATTTTTCAAACTTACACGAGATTCGCATACCAAGTGTTCCCTCTCTTACGACGTCTTATCCCCTACCCCTATTTTTTTATATCATTTTTTGGGGGAAAGTTGTCGAACCCACCTGTTCCCCTTGCGAAAAAATGGCCGCACTCCACTTCATCAGACGTCGGGCTATGTGAGGGGTCAGTGAGTAGGCCAGGAGTTAGGGGTTGCCGCTTTTTTTTCATGCAGTGGAAATTGAGGAAGAGGGGGGAGTACTTCGTTGTTGTTAACGGGGGACCGCCTTCGCCATCACCTAGGTCTTGGAAAGCGCGCGCCAGCCAACAAATTGTTGGACTTCCCTCTCGATTCTGAAACCCCCGAATAAATGACGCAAAAGAGCGCCCCAGGGATCCGATGTAAGGGGGAGGAGGGGACTGTGGGGGGTTTCTAACCACATGGTCCGACACCTGCCGAATGCTCGACGAGGTCCAGCTATTATAGGACTTTCATTCACTTACCTATTTTTTCACTAGTTTGTTGCTGTTGTTGCGGTTCAAATGTTAGGGTTTTGAGGTGACACGCTATGGTGTAAGATGACTGGGTGGGTTTGTTTGGAAACATAATCTCCAGAAAACTGAAATTTTTGGTGTTGAGAAAAACACGACGAGACCCGAGATGTTGATATATTTTTTATTAGGATGTTCAAAGGGAAAATTGTTGTCCATCGATAGTGACATGTCGAATTGGTTTGTTATTGATATATTTACGATATACGGTAATTAAGTTGTAGTGTAAAACTTAACATTAAATTTATGTGTCATAGTTTTTATTTTTGTCAAAAATCTTCTTTCATCAGCGATTATAGTGTTGTGAAAAGTGGTTATTTTTTTGGTTCATTGTTTATACTGTACACTATATTAACGAGATAATTAGGTAGTTTGTAACAAATACTCGAGCGGTTTTGTCGAAGCTTTCTTGGATTAATGTGAGAAAACCTCGCATCGATTTTCACAAGGTGACAAACAAAACTGAAACAGTCAGTCAGTCAGTTTAGTCACTGGTGCACCACTGCACAAAATCGCACATCAACGAATTTATAGCGAGCATCCGGGAAGATATCGCTCGTTTTCGTCGCGAAGTAACCAAAAATCTCACGTAAAGATTTCGCATGAATCGAGAACTTAACTGCATACAGATGCAAGAAATCGCAAATTTTTTATGTAGACGAGGCTCGAGCAATCTTCTGCGTTAAGAGTTCTCAGAAGCTCTTGCTCTTGGAATCTTTGGCTTTCGGTTTGGCAGCAGCAGAAATCGGTGGTTTTCCACCTTTAAATAGTTTTGGTGCAATTATCCCCTTTTAGGCTAATTAGGCGAGGTTAAAGAGAGAGGGGTATGCGAGTGTGTGTCCCCGCGGCGAATGGATGTGAAAGCGAAACAAGTCTTTTGTGTCACCAAATGTCTTCGTTCGTTCATTTCGCCGTAGACGGTTTGGGAAAAGAGGGGAAGAAGGAGGAGGTGGTTGGGGGAGGGGGTTTTAAGGGAAGCCACGTGCTCGGCAATTACGGTGACAATTAAGGATTCCAATGGCGTCTGGGATCGAGAGTAAGGCGCCGCCAACGCCTCCCTGCACGTGATTCGAACTGCCGACAAATAGGGTCAAGGTTTCGTCGAAGGCGGTTGGTAGTAGGTGCTGTAGTAGTAGTAGTAGTAGTATAGTAGTGAAACGGTAATGAAGAAAACTGACAAGTGAAAAAGATGTGCGGATTAAAGAGAACCCCGTCAGTAATGACGGTGAAAATTGGATGGATAACCATGAATTGTTTTTAATAATTTTTGTTTTTTACACAATCATAGATTACAATCGTTTTGTAATATCTTAGGGGACTATTAAGATTGATCGTCTTTTTAACCTAAAATTCCAAAAGCTTCATTATTTTTCTGGTAAAATCGCATATAAGGAACTCGCATAGATCGAGTAGTCTCTAATTTCTGTCGGCTCGGAAGGAAATTTCACAATTTTCGTAGACGTGTTTGCTTTTAACATGCTGTACAATTTTTTTTGTGTGTTTAAGACATTTCAGTTTCGTACGTAACGTATATAAATTTCCCACGTAATTGCGATTTCACGCACTCTCCAGACTTAGTAAGGAAATTCATTTACTTTAATGCTTCGAAGAGGGGGGGGGGGTAGAGGTAGGAGGGTAAAAAAAAAGGCTCCGGAGAAGGGGTAATAGGATAGCAATTGTTTTGGAGAAATTGACTCCAAAACGAATTCGTTGTCCAATTTGCTTTGTTTGTTGCGTTTCGGGGGTGTCGTTTATTTGGCACAAACTACTTTCACTCTCTCGTTCTCTCCAAACTCTTGTCGTTTGGTTCTTTGGGCTTTGCCATATTTTTTTTTTTTTCGTTTTTCGCTCGAGGCTTTTGCTTCTTGATAAATAAAACTTGCAAAGGAGAAGGAGGAGAAGAAGAAAAAAAAATCGGATCAAGATTTATGCAGCCATTAATCGCATGTAAAATGTAGTTATTGAAAATTCCCGGACCCAATTTCGTCTGGTTTTTATTGCCAGAATAGAAACGTAATGCATACCAATTCGGGGCTCGGTAATAAGTTTACATCTCCCTTTCTTTTCCCCTACTACTACTACTACTACTACTACTACTACTCGCTTGTGTGTGTGTGTGTGTTTTCTTGTGATGTCAATCTTTTATGGAAATATTTGGCGCACACGCACACACACTGCGACAAAGTAGCGTAATCAAGAAAACCATTTCATACAAGAACGAATAGAATTTTGTAGGAAGTGATTCTGGTTGACATTCAATCTGCTATTTTTTCTTGGGAAAAAAACTGTATTTTCAGTTGACTATTTTTTTATTTTAATTTTTAAAATAATAATTTAAATGAACTTTTTGAGTTTGTAAGAACAAAAAATTGGTGACAAAATTTCAGTAGATTTGTAAATGAAACGTTGTTGTGTAATAGAGCTGTATGGTTAGGTTAAATCGTGGCTCATAATCAGTGGTTCGTAAAACTCGTCACTTCGAAGATTCAAAAAATCGAGAAATGACGCATCACATTGAAGTTTGTTTGTTTTTATCCAATGGGTATCGAGAAAATTTACAATGGAAGTCTTCAATTTATGCGACAGTTGGGATCCGCAACCTTGCAAAATCGAGATTTTCGAAAACTCGATGAAAATAAAATCGCATATATTGGAATTGGAAAAATGTAGGATGTCCTGAAAGTATAGATAATGTAGTATATAAATATTATATGTGTCATACATCGGTGATATGTGTTCTAAATATTTTCTTGTAATTTTTATCGGTAATAGGTACATTTAAAAAAAAGGGTTAAATTTTCCTGTATATGTCGTTCTTTGGTCAAATTCATTCCTGAATGATCTCTGATTAAAAGCACATTACCTATGTATATGTATGGAGACGTTTGGGGACACCCTGTATATTGAAGTGGCAGAATTTGAAAGTTCATTCAGTTGTGCACCATCACCGAAAATCGCATAATATAGAATATTGTCGCTTACAACGAGCATTTTATTGTCACATAGTAGCGAAAAATCGAAATATTTTGGGCTTTTTGTATTGCTAAAGGTATAATAAGTTACGGCGTAGTTACTCAGAAATCTTTGTCACTCCAAATCATCGAAGTGACGAGTTACGGGTCCCAGAATTCACGATATAATAACGTCGTTGACATTGAAATTACGTTGAAATTTATTTTGTCACATTATACAGTGGGTCTTATTCAGACGCAAACTGTTTCTATGTTACTTTGACATAGAAAGACATTGTAAACATTTCTAGGAATTAATATAAACACACTATACAACTGTTCAGGATTACGCTACGAAGACGTAATCCACATGAAGGTGGATTCTGAGGTCTACTTTACATCGACATATAATAA
>JAQIWH010001882.1:0-28018 GCA_034695005.1 Cryptops parisi
TATATGTTTTAAATAATAATCTTGTTAAAATATAATGGATATATTGAATATCTTAACGATCTTTTAATTTTTTTCAGTTATAATGAAAACGACAGTTCTTTTCCCGAAAAAATGCAAAACGAGAAATTTTTTTAACACCTCTCATCATCAAAAAATCCAGTATTAATTATAACCAATGTCATTTCATTTGCTCATAAATTCACGACAATATAATCTTGGTTTTTATTTAATCAGTGTCCTTGATAACATCCTTTACTTTCATTCACCTCCCCTGAAAAATCGGTGTCCTACGCAAACTTGTCTTCTCTTCCTTTGTAAGCAGTAACGCGACAATATAATCAAAATGCATACAAAACTACCAGGGAAAAAGAAAAAATAAAAATAAAAATAAAAGAAACAAAACAGGTTGCGATCCTCTACCCCTAAAAAAACCTATCCATATCACGTGACTCGTAGACTTCAATTATCAGTATAAATACGTTGCCGCGCTCCTACAATTCCCTGCTCAACTTGTCTATCTTTCTCTACACAAGGGGCAGATTTGGCAGGACCAAGCATGCACGTGTGACATGCTTCTGTGGGCACGACCTACCCGACTTCAAGGGGGTGTCAGGGTGAAGAAGGAACGCCACACTGGCAGTGTTCTTCCACGCTCTCGTCCAGCGACCCTGCACAATCTTCCAAGCAAAGCAGCAGAAGTCGAATTTGCTGTCAAAAACTCCACATATTCTCTCTTCTGCTCCTATTCTTCTGTTCTTCTTCTTCTTTCCTTTGTCTGTCTGCCTGTGTGTCTCTTGTGTTTTTTCTTCTTCTTCTCTTCACTCTGTTGGCGACTTTTAGTGTATTGGCCTACATGTACGGGTTAAAAGTCTAACAATGGCTATACGAAAAGTTCGCGCCACAGGGCGGAAATGTTATTTATAATAGGACAGAAGAAATGAAGAAAAAAATCAAATTGTATTCTTTGCTCATATTTATGATGCTACAACAAAAATAAAGCTTTGGTTATATAAAAAAAAAATTGTGTATAATAGCGTGTCATATAAAGCGTGTGATTTAAACTACATAACCCTACATAGGTACTGTATATGTTTGACGTTTTAAGGGGAAAGGAGAATTTTCACGAAATTTTGTTACAATACAGTATAGAGACGATTGTGGTGAAATGGAAAACATTAAAAATGTAATAAAAAACATATATTTGAACATAGTTTAAAATGGTGACACTTTTTATGACTAGAAATATTCTAGGAATATTGGAACGAATATTCAAGGAATATTCTAGAAATATTCAATTTCTCAATCCTGGTCACGGCACCATTGTATGAATGGTGTTGTGTGTGGGCTTAATTATTTAACAAAATGTATGTATATACATGTGTTGTGTGTGGGCCACGAATATATACGTGGGACTCTCCGCTATTTTTTCATATCTACAATTAAACCTGAATGATTTTATGCAAATTTCATCAATTTGATCGTCTATATTTTAATTACTCGTAGTACAGATAGTCTTCAATTTACAACATTCTACGAAATCTCGCGTAAATCTAAACTCGCATATAAATTATACTGTATATACAGTATAGCCAAAATATATATATAATGAAAAACCTAAAACGGAAATGTTTAGCACGAAGACCAACATTTGCGCCACACGTGGCTTACTCAATACAATAGTAAAGAGAATGCAGCAATTCGAGGAGCGATATATTTACACAATTTCGCGAAATCGCATTATAACAAAACTTACTTGCATAGTACGATCATTTATTAAGATTTCTTGGTACTTGTGAGTTATCTGGCCAAGAGTCACAGATGGCCCTGCAGCTCGAAGGTGGAGTGTTCGATCGATCACTGTATGGTTCACTTTGATTATTGCGGTGAACACGCACTTTGTGTTTTTCATGACGGGTTACTGGGTTAGGTTGGTCTTTTTCGAGTTCCAGACCTAACCTAACCGTAATCTGACGTCATAACCCAAAGTAAATATTCACCACAATAATCAACGTGTACCCCAAACACTGATCGATCGAGCACTTCACCTTCGAGCTGCAGCGCCATCAGTGGCTCTTGGCCGGATAACCCACAAGTACCGATTTCTTTCCTCTTATAATTACATATACACAACTCGCATAAATCGAGTACTTACTACATTACATAAAATACTACATGTCCGCATAACTAAATATCTGTATATTCTGTATTTGTGAAATGATTTTTCTTATTATTAAACACAAAATGCAATATAAAGAGTACGGTTTAACATACAATAACCGAGTGTCTTGAAAACAAGATTTTTAAAAGAAACCAAAAAAAAAAAAAAATATGAACGTATAACTAAGCCGAATTGATGTCAATCGTGTCTATCTAGCAATTGGACGTTGTCAATTCGAAACCAGACAGTAGGGTGTCGAATGGGTTAAATGTCCTCCAACACTTAATGAAAGAAAATAGTACCGAGAAAAAAAACACGAAGGGAAGAACAACTCATCTTGGACCTCATCATTCGTTCAAGGATCTATATCAATTTTTGCTATTTTGCATATATTACATATTGTACATATGTATGTATAGAAAATATATAACTCAAGACTGGATGTGAACGAAAAACATTTAAGATTTTATGAAAAAAAAACCAACCGAAAATGGTTTTAAAGATAAATTAAACTGTAAAGGAAGTTGTCAAGGCGCCAACAGCAATCGCGATGACTTATTTCGTCATTTAGAGAGAAGCTCGTGACATGACACTGACTCTGTCATGTGAAATATCCAACAAGTTGTTGTTGTTGTTGTTGTTCACACTTTTTGTACTCGACTGAAACCACCTTTGTAATTTTCCACACTGGAATGCTTGTCAATCACACACATTTCTAGCTATGATCGTACATAACTGACGTAAATAACGCATCCTGGTATGAATTGCGATACATACGCAGTACCACGCGATTTGTGATGACGTCACGACTAAAGTTTCAAAATAGTCAGTCTTGATTGTTAAAGAGATAGGCTTAGTTTTGGTCATCTGGTGAAAAATCAGGTTCTAATAATCTGGTTAAAACTAGTTTAACATTGATTGGTTTATATATAGTATACAGGGTGTTCCTAAAATTCGAGTCCTGCAGTCATATTTACCGAAATTCGAGTTCAACGAGGGTTTTTTTTTAGAGTATCTGACCCTAAATCGATTACTAGACACATTGTCATTTATGCGGAATACATATATGCGGAATACATATATGCAATTTCGCTATTATGCGAAACAAATCTCAATACTACAGGGTGGCGCAGAAATCCCTTCAAATCCGGATATATTCTTTTGGAGTGAACTTGTTTTGTTTTTCTATTTTTTCAAAGTGAAGTATAAACGTGGGAGTTTTGAAAATAGCACAATATGCGTTTCAAGAAGAATTAAAATTGTTGCGATTCACTTGGAAAACATTGGTACGACAGTTTAAAAGAGTAGTTGACGTAGAAAATGCTTCAAACCATACTGCAATTATGCAAAGACAACTTATGTCAACGCCAAGGAAGACGTCGTTTAAAAAGTATTATATTTTGCAAATAACTTTATAAAAAACTCCAAAAAATGTATTTTATGTTATTATTTCGAACATATATGTATTAAATTGGTTTCTCTTATTTTTCTTTCACTTTAAAATCAAGAAGGAGCTTTTGCGCCACACTTTATATATTTAATTTTCGATTAACGCGCGATTTGCTCATAACGTAACATCACATAAATCGAAATTTTGTGATTGTTTGTTTAATTTGGACCCTTTAGACCGTAAAAACATAAAATAAAATAATAATGAAATCCTTCTGTATATCCAAAATCTATTAAGGCATTTCCAATGCGCAATATTAATAACTATATTCACTATGAATATAAACAAACGGTTCTATATTCAGCAATTGATTTAAAATAAATTACACAAGCCTATTTCGCAATCCAATCTAAAATTTGAATAGTTGAATTCTATATCGACTCGAAAAAAAGAAAGGAAAGAAAATGTTAGAAAGTTTCTATAGATAGGATTAAAGTAATCCTTCAACAGTGCCAACTTGGTGCAACGTTAAAATAGCAATGAGATGCAGATCTGGTCTACATTTGAATCCAATTAATGTCTTTACGACCTGCTGGTTTAAACGCCCAATATTTCATTTCCTTTTGCACGAAATCTTTTTCTTTTCTTCGTCCTTCTTTACCACCATCTTCTTCTTCTTCTACGCTGTTTGTACGAGCTGAATACCTATTTTTGATCAGTAAAATAAACATCTGTTTGCAATGTATAGACCGGTAGTTCTCTTCTCTAAACTAAATCCTGTTTCTGCTTTGCATTAACATTAAAAAACAAGTATCATCTACCAATCAGACATTGGTGCGTGTAAAAACAAGACCTACGAAAAGGGTTCCAGAACAACAAAAAAATACACACACACACACCCCATATGATTACAACCAGCATTTCCCATGTTTGAAAAAAAAACTTACAAAAAAGATATATAAATGTTTTTGACACATATACATATAAATAACACGCGTATGAAAATGTTGTTTTTGCCGCATTGGACTCCTGTCAACTCTAATTGACAATTTAAAGCTCCAAACTTTGTCTTCCTCTGTTTTGTTTACACAAAGTTGTGCTTCTTACGTATACGTAGGTTTCCCTTAAAAGGTTACAGTTCACTGTTAATTGGTAAACGTAGCCTGTGATTGAGGCGTGTGTAGGTGGAGTTAAATAACCATAATCAACATCAATTTTGTTTCACGACACCTGGTACGTCTTGCAGCTTCTGGAACTTACCTAGAACTTTGTGGACATTCCCCAAAACGCCTTTCAGTTTCACTTTTTCAACGAACGAGTTTTACTCGTAACTTGCTAATGCGTATTAATAGTAATAAAAAATAATTTTTTTCTCTTCATCACATTCTTGAGGCAATGTAATCGCAAAAAAAATGAGGATTGCTTAGATATAAAAGAAGCAGCATTAGCAGTGCAGTCAAAACAGAGACTTCATTGTGCTTGCTGTCGGTGGAAAGCAGCAATAACAAGGGCACGTCATAATCAGCACATTGTTCTGAAAGATCTCTTGGAGGTCAACTTTTGCAAGAGTCCGAAAGAGACACTCGCCCTTCGTCGCATTTTGTATACACACACATATCTCGTATGTGGAACGAGAGATCAGACGCGAAAATTATGATATCATCATCGTCGTTGTCGAGCAGAAAACTCTTGTTTCAAGGTTTCTTTACTTTTCTTTAATTTTGTCGCATAATATACCAGAAAAAAATATATATTGTAAACATAATGAAAAAACTTGACAGCAAAAGTTAATGTTGCAAAAATGTTCAATTTCCGAAAAATCAGCTTTAAAATTTAAATCAATAACACTAAAGTCGTGTTTTTTTGAATAATCTAAGTTGAAAACAATTTTAAAATTAAAAAGTTAAAAAAGCAAAAAATGTCGCAGTGTATAGTTCATAAGCCTGCAACAAACTAAAAACTGCAAAATCTGTTACAATAAATTTTTCCATAATTAAAATCGTATGTTATATAGGGTGTTCCTAGAAAGTGTCACATTTTAACTACAGATACTACACCTCAAAATAATGCAAAAACACCATATAAACCAAAGTGCGGCAATGGTTTCTTTCGGAGATAACACAAGATGAAGTCACGTTTTTGTCCAATAAGTTTGGAAAATCGGGAAGAGAGAAGGTAGTTTTCCGGATTCATGTTTATATGTTTGTTTTGTTTTGATACGTCTGTGATCAAAATTTGGTCAAACCTTTCAGCTACACCCTGTATACCAAAGATAGAAAAATTGAGCTTACAAAAAAATAAAGTTATCGGTGTTATATCTTGAAATCCGTGTCACTAAAATTGTTCTCTTCAATAATCTAATTTTCATTCCAAAATAATGAAAAATTAGTGTGCAAAATTCCTCGGAATGTTGTATGTACGTAAGACTTTAGTGGTTAGAAATTGCGAACTCCGCCAGTAAATTTAGTCATGATTGGGATTGTAAAGGTCGGACCATTGATACTACTACAATAGAGTGTACATACAACCCTACAGTATAACCCTTTTAACCTATATTAATACATAACCAGACCCTTTTAACATTTTTAACATACTGACCTTAGTAAACTCGACATCGACTAAATTATTAAACGGACACCACTGAAATATTTAAGCATATTTTTGTTATGGTGATATTTTTGCTTTACTTATTGACAAATACAATTGACGACGTCTGACCTCCAAATTTCAGGAACACAAAAAGTGAAAAAATAAAAATAAGTCACTCATAATCTGAATAATTAGAAATAAACCCCCGTGGTTGGTATGGTAACTACAGGGTGTCTAGAAGCAAACATTGTGTTTATATTCTTCTACAATTTTTAGTTTACTATCTCATTAGTTACAAGTTGTAACTTACAACTTTATTTTTATGCAGTTCATTGTTGTAATTTAAACTTGTCTTATGTTATGCAGTTCATTGTTGTATTGCTATTACTCCTTCTATGTAGACAGAAGGACAGATGGGTACATCTGGGTAATTATTTATATATTAATAAAATCATCATTCACACTGTATATCCGATTTCAAAACCGAAAATGAAAACGTTTCCATAACAGACTAGTTTTCACTTTGTTCATTCGATCTAGCGTCGCAGCACAAATATAAACAATAACAATCAATTCTAAATCCCACAAACATAAACAAACAAACAAAACAACCTATTTAAAAAAAAAAAGCTTCAGACAACACGGGTTTTTCTTCCTTAAAAAGAAAATCTCGCCCACGACGAGACGGACACGAGAAGAACGTCATTCTTTACCGACAGGAAGCTTGTAAATCACGTGAAGCATGCGAGCTGCGAAAATCTTTATACGCAGAACTACATCGAGACAGTGCATGAAAAAAAAATAGACCTTAAAAACAAAAACAAAAAATCTCAAAGTTGGGGGTGAAATTCTCAAACACATCGCTCGAAATAGCCTCTCCAGAAAGTCTCGAAAACGAACTGTTCTCGAAACGTATCAACGTTCATTTCCACTTGATAATGTTATAGCTACCAATCATGTGCGTATACAGGGGTGGTGGTCATGGGGATCATGACCCCCTCCAAAGCTACCTGATAAACATACCCAACGTAAAAATATTTGATTAAATGATTGAATATTTTAATATTTGAAACAATATTCGAAAAATGTTTGACAAGTTCCAATCAAAAATCATTATTTTTTTCGTAATTTTTTAATATTATAAATGATTTATGTAATGATAAAATATATATTTATATAAATAAATGATGTCAATAATTCTTATTATGTGGTGTGTGACTCTCTCCAAACTGCAGGTTTGTAATACGCGTCTGCTACCAATTAGACAAGATGGAACTTACGAATGAAGTTTTGATATAATAGCAACAAAAATAAAAAGTGTTAAAAATAAAAGCTATCTAACAATAAATAAAAAAGGTATAGAGTAGGTGTTGGAGCATCAGCAACAGGGTTCGCTATCATCGCAGTCACAATGGCGCCTATAAATATCACGTCCAAATTGAGTGTAAGGCCCTAACTGCCAAAGGCTCAAAACACCAAGAAAAGATGTTGCATGCCATTCCACAGCCAACCAAAAACAACTTTTTCCAAAAGGAAAAACCCTAAAGAAAGAAGTTAAGACAAAAAAAAATTTACTTATTTTGCGGTGTTTATTTTTGGGGGTTCGCTATATGAAATAAAACGTCGCAGTGCAACTTTTATAAGCTTATGAAAACAAAACGTTTTGCAAGAATTGTTGTTTTTGGTTTTTTTTTTTTTTTACGCAACCAAACTGTCGATGATGTTATGTTCACAGATATGGAATTTCAAGTTAGTACACGGTGATTCATGCGTGACGATGTATGTGCGTGAAGGACAATTGACAAACGTTAACTCCAATTGGTCACACAAAACAACATTCAAGTTGTTGCAACGAGCGTTTCATCATGTTGTCGTTATGATTCGCACGACTGATAAATCACTGTTTTATATATATATATTTATATGTTGGCTTGTTTTTTTGTTATGAAGTCACACAACGGCTTCATCGTCTTAGAAACAATTCAATTATAGTGTAAGAGAAATAATCTTATATTACGTTCACTACACATACAACCTAAATAAAAAACCATAGGTTACAAAAATTTTCTATACTATTTTTACATATTCATGATAAAAATAAACCATCTTCGTTTTTTCAAATGCATTCCTAGAATTACCCATATCGTTACCCTCCCTATTTTTTACCCCCATTTATCAAAAAAAAAAGGGGGAAAAACTTAAAAAATAACCCCATCATCATTTACATAGAAAAAAATTATAACTTAAATAGCTTTAATTTTTGTATACAAAAATATATCCATTTTGTATATCGACAAAGTTGTATATAACCAAAATAAAAACTTAATAAAGCGTAATATCTATTAAGAAAAATAATAATAAAAACGTTTGTGGTAAAACTGACAACGATTCATAATGTATGTCGTTTAAATATGGAGCAACGATAAAGTTTTGTCGGAATTAATCACTAATACACGGATAGAGTGATTTTAATCATGACCCATCAATGTACTTCCTTCAGTTAGTTGATGTCAATAAAATGGCATCAGGATGTGAAATGCTACTTGAGTAACAACTGAGTTTCAATTTGTTATCGTTCGATAGCAGTCGCTAGTTACAACCTACAAAAATAAAGATTCATCGTGATCCAGGGCAGTTACCAAAACTGCAGTTAGGAAGACTAATGTTCAATATAAAATAAAGGATTATGAGAAAAACCTGTAACACACAGTCATAATTATTCTTGCTATTTTTATACATTCACTTGAAGTAGTTCCGTACGAACACCTCAGATGCCATGATTAATCAAGTGCATTTTATAATAAAATGGTGTTAATATTCACTGTTATGTATCGACGAAATAGTACTGTACTACCATTTATGGGGGACAATATTATCCGTGAAAAAAGTAACGCCATCTAGTGAAGTACTGTAAACTAGCTCCGGCGGGCAATTCAAACAGTATTACCATTTATTTGTGTTTGAATGAATTTTCTTAAATCGAATGAAAATATTAATCAAAGCAAAAAAAACCTACAGACTGTAATAATCGGATGGTCTACTCTAAAAAACACGTCAATAAAGCCATGTTGAGAAAATGACCTTTATTTCGGTAATTTTCTTTGTATATGAAAACTAACGTTCTTTCTGTAGCATTTATTTACAAAATTAAATTAACATTTGTCACCATAACTATATAATTGACATTAAGGCACTTATAACTGTTTTAAGGCTTAGAAACTAAAACACACACTAATTCTACAGGATCACCGGGTGTCCCAGCCAAGTGTTACTTATAAATATTCGATAATACAGTATAATGAAAACTAGGTAAAAGCCGGGTGAGAAACTCTTTAAAAATTAAAAAAATAAAAATGACAATTGCAAAATATTTCGAACGACCTAGAGAAATTAAATTAAATAAAAGCTAAATAGACCTCTTCATAGTCGCTAAATGCACAATGAAAATAAAAAAGGTCTACACAAAAAAAAGATTGATTAAACATATAGACCCAGTAAAAAACTCTCCATAACGAACCATTTCCGGAAAATTGGATATCTAGTAGGTAAGTCATATTTCATGATTTTTGAAGCTTCAGTTTCTGCAAAACTCTGTTGCAAATAAACTAAACTTAGGCTTTCATTATAGTAGACGCCTGTTTGGGATATAATAGCGTCTTGAGGGGGATCTTTCCAAGTGGACTATTTTCAGTGATCTTGAAATTAATTTTTAACAACATCGCATGGTTAAATAAATCGTTATAAAATGCCAAATCTGCCTCCTCCTCCTCACCAGTTATGTTTCTATAACAACAATAACAACAATCTAACAAACTATAACAATCTGGCAATCTTTCTATAACAATTTGGCAATTGTTTTTTCCAGCAAGGTTGTTTCTATAGAAACAACCTTGCTTTCAGTAAAGAACTTTTTTACAAGCGCGTGCTTCCTCACCAGCGCCACCGTGTGTAAAAATTCCGAAATAAAAAATAAATACTCCAACTGTAGCGAATATTGCGCAGCAAGATGAGCTAAATGAATACATAATTTTCCCGTCATTTTTGACGGGATATTTACTAGTTTTAAATAATGCGTCATAGTTATCAAGTCTTATTTAAAAAATTGTAGCCATACAGTCAGAATCCACTATCGTTTCATTTATTTCCAAAAATCCAACTAAAAACCAATTATCCAACAATAGCGATACAACACACCACTCTACTGTAGCAGCTTCACTGCATATGAGTCCTGCTACGCAGTGAAGCTGCTGCAGCAGAGTGGTACATTGTGATGACCATTGTTGATATTTTTCAGTTGGATTGTTGGAATTAAACGACAGTAAAGTTTGACTATACTGGCCATTGCCTGCAAGCTTATAAATATGACTTGATACCTACGACGCATTGTTTATAATTTAACGACGCAATTTTCTTAAAAATTAATTTAAGGGTTTAAATTAAAATCGGGTTTGAGGAACCCGTTATTGACCAGAACCTTTTTCTCCATGCAGTATATCACATATAATATACCGGTACCTCATATACCTCAATAATGTGTTATAACATTATTGACCGTTGCTGTAATAATTTGAATAACATTCGAAATTAAGTAACACTGAGCTATATGGATGCGTGAGGGAATTTGCCAGGTCGGGTATCATGTGATGCTGTTCAACTGATGGCTATTGAGGTAATAGATGTGATGCCAGTGGCTATATACTACAGTGGTAACAACTATACATCCCCATGCGTTGCCATGGAAACATTCGAATGAGCGCAGAGCCACTATTGCCATAACAGACATGCACCTATACTTTTACAATCTACAGTACAGTACCGAGTACTGTACATGTACAGTATATTTTAATGTATGTTGTTAATATATTGTATGTATTAACTATACAGTATGTATAAAAATGCACAAATAAATGCTCATATACTTGTATCAAATTATTATTTTACATGTACATATACACAAAACAAAGTTACAAGTACATATACTGTGCAAATGTACATTAAGTATGTACAGATACATGTACGGATATAGTCAACAAGTTAACGTCGTTACTGAAAGTGAACAAAGTAGAAAGACAGTCGTTTAGTAGAATCTCTGTCTCTAATAGGAAAGAAGTGTCCCCTGCAATGACAGTAGACTATGGTACTGTTGTAGTAGTAGCAGTAGTGGTTGTAGTAATAGTATAGACGCAAGTGCGCATGCTCCTAATGGATCAGCTCGATTAGCTGTATGATGCAATCGGGGCCTAACGCAATAAACCTCCGCTCGGCACCAAATGGAATTCACTTAAACATGCACGCGCTCTCAGCACACATAGAGCTCTTATCATCTTTTGGGGGACTCGGCGACGAATTCATCTGGTCACCGGGTTTACGTGATGAATGGTCCCATTAGGAAATAATCAGAGATAATGGACCGAATTTCCAAAATGGGAAAACTCGGCTGCGTTTTCTACAAAACTGTTGGAATGTCCTACCACCCCCTTTCACGTCCCTCCAGCCCCTCCCAACAAAATATCCTAACAAACCTGAGTGGATAAGATGGGTTATCATCATCCTCCTCCTCATCGTCGTCGTTGTAGTTGTTGTCGTCAATGGTCTATCGTCAAATGATAATGAACGCATCCGGCTTTGTTTTCACTCTTTCAGTTTCAACTCCTGGATTTCGAAACTTTGTACGAAATAAAATACCGCAGTTTGAGATTAGGGGCTCAAGTCATGTTCCAAGTCTAATGACATTTTCCCAGCAATTTTTTATCTTACATTTTGAATATCATTCGTAAGTACGGTCGAGCGAGAGTTTTCGCACAACGAGCAGTTTCAAGAGTACATCAGCTATTCACACAACGAGCCAAAATCTGATAAAGAACATCGGTCGAAGACGCAATAAGAACAAAACAACTCATAAGCTCTCGTAAGGATATCTTTGCGTTAATGTTTTCTCTAACGGTAGAATTCGTATGTTTTTTATAAATTAACTAATAATAAACTATGTCTCACAGTGTGAGTGAAAGAAAGGAACGTCTCACTGTTGAAATTAAAAGAAACATTACATAAAAATATTCACTGAGGTGAAAGCAAGTAAACTTTGTAAGTTATACTGTATGTATTGTACTATCTATGTATGTCCACCGTGAGTACAGTACTCATTCAAAAACATTTAAATTTATTCTACACTGTAGAACGATTGCCAAGCAGGGGAACTAAGAATTTTGCAAGAATTATGCACTTTTATAGTCAAAATGCTGTTCATACAACGTGTTTATTTTTCGTTTTTTGCTGTTCATAACGAAGAACGTGCCTGCACCAATTAAACTCGTCGTATGAGACTCGAGTGTATAGGAAAACCTATAAACTAACAAGGTGGATGAAACCTCTCTCATCGAATAACATCGCCATTGCAATTTTGAGATACTAAATCCCAGTATACATGTAGGCCTATCTCAAATAACCGGAAATTTACACTAATACAGGATGGCGCAAAAGTCCCTTCACGGTTTTAAATCCGAATAAATTTTTTGAAATAAACTTGTTTTGTTTTATTTTTCTTGTAAAGTGAAGTGCAAACGTGGGAGTTTTGAACATGTCACAATATATGCTTTGAGAAAATGTCCACTCTACGCTACGAACATTTCCAAAAATCACATCTTACACGATCTACGTCTCAAATCTAAAGACTTGGTCTTCTATTAAAACTATCAACATTTAGATATAAAAAACTATCAATGACCACTTTTAAACACTGTATATTTCCATCGAAACCACAGGATAGACTTAAGAATAGATTCAAAAAATGGAAAACAAAACACAAACGAATAGTAGCATTTCTTTAGGGGTTGTATCGATTCCGTCGCCAGTAAGGAAAAGTCGTCGACGACGTCACCAAAGAACTTGGTTCGCCATCGACTTTGGAATTGATCTTTAACCCAAATAACGTAGAACCGATGGCACGAGACAGGAAGCGACAAATCGGAGCCACATCCGGTTCAATTTGACCAACGAGTAGAGTATGTAATACAGGAAGAGCCCAAGAGGCCCATCAGCATCAGACCTTGATCGTTTCACTCGACCCACGGAAAACATTTGCACGCTGCTTCCTCCTACTTGCCTCTTCAGTCGAACATTTCCAACAACTCACTTACGTAACGAGAAACCTTCACCAACAAAACAAAAGCAATAAACCACCAGCTGCACACGATTGCTGGTTGCTGCTGTTGGGTTGTTACTGGCAATGGACGTTGCGCACCTCACACATAGATATCACCACTGAAACCCCCATTGCAAGTCGTGCGTGAAAGAACGAAAAACTACTAATGAAGAAATGAATAGAAATACTAGAACTAAGCATCAATTTCACTCAAAGTACATTCAAACTGCTTACGTAGCATTTGCCGTGATTTGAGAAACGTATAACCATGAAAAGTATGGTAGGTTACTAGTCGTTTGCTGTATTGCATTACAGTCTAAGATTGAAGCATGACAACATCAGAACTTAAAGTACAAATATAGTTCTAGATTGATACAAGTCAAGTATGCGATTTCTCTAATACGCAACGAAAGCTGAGAGACTCGCTATTATACAAGTTTCGATTTATGAGAAGTTCGTACAGAACAGCTTATAACTCGAGAATTTTGTGTCTTGGAACTTCCAATCATTAGTTCCTTAGTCTTTTCTAGTTTGATTCTAGTTCTTGCATTGAGCATTACTAAATTAAATCGTCTTCGAGTAATTTCCCAATAAACGATTTCGATAATATGGCGACGAGAAAAATCTCCCCAGATGCGAGGAAATTTCAATACAAGTATTATGTTTCAAATGACAGTGTTGAAAGTTTACAACTCAAGAGAACTACAGTTTAATATAGAAAACTAAAAAGTAATTCCAAGCTGATTCTTCAGCTAAGCGAGATTCTGCGCAAAACTTCTTATAAAATCTTCACCAAAAGTTGTATCTAAAACTCTGGTCTATCAAAACTTTAGTCGATGAAAATCGACCAAAAATCGTATCTACTGTATCGAATACCGTAGATACGACTTTTGGTGAATATTTTATAATAGATTTGAGCAGAATCTTGCTTACCTGAAGAATCAGCTTGGTATTACAACCAAAATCTTCAGTTTTCTATACTCCTAGTTAAACTGCAGTTCTCCCATTTAGTAGTAATTACCGTAGTAATTTCTGATATTTAGAAAATTTTCCTCAAGTGTTTACTTACCTGATTCCACTATTTTTAAACAATTTGATAAAAAATTGTATATTCATATTCTTTATTCGTCATGTTTAGAGTTTTATCTCTCCTGTACAAATGGTCGTTAGACCGCACAATAATAAAATAAAATTAAATAAATAAATATTAATTTCAATAGTGAAAAGTCCGATAGTAATTACTGAAACAAAATTGCCAAAGATTTGATACAAAAGCATACAACTTTACAGTGTGAGCAAATGATCATTAAAGAAATAAATGACAAAACTATTTGAAATATAAATTATTTGAAAAAAAAAATATTTGAAATATAGTTAACCACCAACTGAATTTCCTATCATTTCTTCAAGGTATATTTTCTTGTAATTCTATTCGCGGTCAGGTTTCCTATTGCAATTCAAAAACATTTCGATTCTGAGAATGAAATTCGATCCTTAGTTACTTGTATCGACCACTCAATTAGGTTGTAGCTTAGCTTCTACACACGCGTTTCTATGTTATTTTTCTTCATAAATCTATCTTTGTTAGAGGTCTAAGAATATCTTTGGTTGCAAGATCTGACAATATCTTGTTACTACCAAGGTCTGACTTCTGAACACTGCGAGTGTGTGAAGTTATATTTAGCGAACCTTAACAAAATCGTTAATGAATCTATTTTTAGCGCCAAACTTTTAATGGAATCTAATCATTAGTGATAACGAAATCTAATAAACACACCTAATGATTTACTTTTGATCGCCCAAAATAAGGTCATCATATCGAGTAACCGTGTTCCATCACATCCAAAAATCAACTCAGCTTGTAGTTTTGAACGCAAACTTGGCATAAAGAAGAAAACTCCAAAGGACCTTTTAACCGCAGTATTTTGAGGAACGCTTTATCATCTACCTTTATTAAAGGACGTAAAAGTCTCCTAAATTAGATCGAAACAAAAACCCCAAGCCTTAACCACTTCATTCTCTCGAGCTCAAAGATGGAAAACAATTATTCATCGTGTGTCCAAGAAGCACAGATGACTTACTCTCGTTTTTCATTTTTTCTCTCTCTCTCTCTTCGTTCGTCTCCTTCCAATTTTGTCGAGAGAAAATCGGTAGGCTTTTAATTAGTGCTTGTTCACTTCGTTTGCCGAAGGTGGTTGGGAGTCCTCTTACTCACTCAAAAGCCACCGGGTAATCCTTGACTGGATCCCCTTTCCTCGTCGGTGTTTACGGTCGCCTCGAAATCGATACAACAACAATCCTCCCGTTTTCTCTCTCTCTCTCACATCTTTTCAGGTTAGAGATAATGTACGTGTGTGTACGTGTTTATATATAAATATATAAGGCAGGATATCGAGGTTTGAGAAAAAAAATGAAGTGAAAAGTTGAAGATGACACAGTACCTTGCATGTGCATTTAAAGAAGAGGAAGCGTGAAGATACCGAATTGTTTCTTACAAAATGATAAGATTAGTTGGAGCAACCAGAAAGTATAGAAAATTTTATGTTAAAACAACAGTTATGATAGGTATTCGTGACAAGTCATATTTAGTGTCAACCTTGCATTATAAAAAAAAGTTTGCTTATGAGATGCCAGAAAAGAAAATTTCGTATTGAAAAGTTAGCTTTCGGTTCTGTCTATTGATCGAAACCTATGAGCTCGAAGATAACACTGCCTTCTTGGGAGTTGTTTAAGAACTACAAGCAAAGTAAGTACTTGAAGTTTAATGAGGGCACCGACTAGCCTTAAAGCTATGTAATTTGGCCCTCAGACTTTATTGAAATCAAAAACACAGAAATGATGAGATGAGGATGATAAAGATGGAACACGGGTGTTGTGATGCAGGATGAAACGGAGAATCCCGAGAATAAAGCCCCCGTAGTGTCAGACTCCAAACTGAATTCACTAGGCACGAATGGGAGGCGAACCTGAGCCACTGCCATTACAGGCAATCCTCAATGTATGTGAGAGTTACGTTTCACTAAAACTTTGCATAAATCGAGATTGCATACGGAATTGCATACCGAAATTGCATACTGAGAAATTCCCATGAATTAGAAAACCTACAACGGAAAAAACCTTCAGCCTGATATCCAACATTTGCGTTACAAGTGGCGTACTCGTACACGAAAGCAGCAGTCACAAGGGCACTTGTGCACCACCACACAGAATCGCATAATAGTCAAATTTTCTCACAATTATGACGAGAATCAATGAAGAATTTCTCTAGTCGCATTATAGCGAAATCGCACATACGGATAACGCAGAGTTTGATGACTCCCTGTACAAAAAAAACTGAATACGTGGGTGGCGTTTTATTAATGGTTCAAAAGCGTCTCAATACAAAAGTACAATAAATCCACGACTATAAGTTTATAATAGTAAACGTTTACAGTACCATGGAGTTATAACTTATGACTTCAAGATGGTATCGGTATTAGGTATTCTTCGAAGTATACAACTCGTGCAATATCTTGTTTTTATACTCTTTATATTAGCATTACTTGTGAGTGAGTGAGATGTGAGTTTCTACATATAAAAACAAAATGACATCGATGGATTTTGATGAATGAGGTATCTATGGATTCGTCTTAGTCTACCGAGTACATGGCGTCAATGAAAAACCAATATGGCAGACGACAACTGCCACATATTCATTATTCTTTAGACCTTATTACAAGCTAACTGGCTGGATGGATTTTGAAGAATAAAGTGTCCGTGGATCTGTGAGTCTCACGAGTGTCAGTCACTGCCTATATGTTAGTACAATAAAAATGTTTTTTAAGCACACTCTTTATATACTGGCATATAGCGTCCGCCATATTGGTTTTTAATTAATAAGAATGTGCTTAAAAAGCATTTTTAATGTACTTGTTAACTAGATAAAAATAAATTCTCAAATTTTACCGAATTCTCTATTTCTACGGACTTTATGCTCAAATTAACTTGTTCTATGACAATAAATATAAGAAGGGATTAATATAAAATAAAATAAAGGTGGGCCATCTTCATTAACTATGAAGAGTCAAATATTTATTAATCTGTAGCCTACATCACTAGTACATTTTAGTCGATTTCTGCTACGCTAATTTGCTATTTTTTAATTGATGATTCAGAAAAGGCTTTTTTTTTAAATATAAATAATGACGCATTAAATTTTTAACAACTTTTTAGTATTAAAGAAACACTTCAACATTCAAGGAACGATAAAAGAAAAAATTACTCTATGATGATGTCAACGGTGAAAATCCCTAAAGAGAGAACTAGCGTCAACGGGGTTTTTTTTCCACGAAATCGGAAAATTTAGTGGAAAATTTTACAATTCAGAGCCAAAAGTACACACACACACACACGCAAAAAAATCCTTTTTATCGTCTATTCACACAACAACCTTATCGTTAAGGTTTACGAAGTATCCGTAATCACTTTTCCGAGTGCAATGTCTTATCGTATATAACACGTTCCTCATAACGCAACTAGTAAGCTTATGTTTAATACTCTACGTCAGCTGTTTATCAAGACGAATGTTTGACATTTTAACCTTATTAGTTAAAGGTTGTCACCCACCCTGTTAGTAAATTTTTATTTCTCTGGTTTAATTTTTCCTTTGTTATGGCAACTGTATTACCTCAATAGTGGGACGTAAACTGTTAAAATGGAATAAAACTAAACAAGTACATTAAACATGCTTTAAAAGCATATACTCTTTATATAGCCACTAACGTCGTATACAGATATACTGTATGTATACATAATGCAAAAAAATCCATTTTTAATTTTTGTATGTTTCGATTTATGCGATTTTTGATTAATGCGAATTTCGATTTATGAAAAATTAAATTTATGTGATCGTTGTGCAATTCGATATATGATTTATGAGAGTTTTGAGTAATTCAATTTTTTGATTTCTGTAATTTTCCATTTATTTATTTATATAGACCTATGCACATATTTCACATTAAACTTATGCGGGTTTTGATTTATGAGTTTTTTCGGTACATTGAACTGTGCAGTATATTCTTATATATGACTGTAGACAGCAGCATTCGTTTAATTCCCAGCTCACTCATTCACAAGTGAAGCTAATATAATGAGCATAAAAAAAAATAAAACAAAGTGAAAATGTGAAATGTAAAGAGTAAAATTATGCACAGAGAAACATGACATTTCGTGTAATCCGTATTGAGTCGATATGACGAAACCACCCCCCACGTTAATAAACAATCTGAGGCCCTGGGTGAAAGTGTTAATGAGGAGTATGGAAAATAGAGCGAATAAAGACCAGCGGTCAGAAGTCATTACCAACAGCCACTTTAGTGTCCGCGTGGGCGGGATTAATCACGTGATGGCGTGTGCAAAACGCTTGTAGTAGTGCGTGTGGTCAACACCTGATGGCGCAGATAACACGGTTTCATACCACCACCAATTAAAGAGCGATAAATAAAATTAAAAAAGATATATTTTCTACAAACACACACACGTGTATATTAATAAAAAAGATAAATAAAAGAAACGAGAGAAAACCTGTAGTTGACAGTGATAAGTTGTAAGTTAAGATAAATAAAAAGGTGTCGACAATTTGTTCGATTAAAAAACAAAATAAATGAAGAAAAAAGTAAATAAACGAGAAAATGTGTACTCTGAACGTCCGTCTGATTAAAACAACTTTTTCGAAAGTGATTAGAAAAGCGAGTTCATCGGTGAAACACTATCAAAAACAATGAGTAGGTATGAATGGTTCTAATTATAAATGACACACGCAAACAAACAAACATGATTTATCCGAGAAATATGTTCTGTGAAAATCTCGCATAAATCGAAAACTGCATATATCAAGATAGACACAAAGAGACAGGTGCAAAAGCTTTCATTCACCTGTGCATCAATCATCGCACAATATCGTGCAATTACAAAATTTTCTCGCATATAACGAGCATACAGAAAGATTTTCTCGTTACATATTAGCAAAAATGTAGATGAAGGACTCGCATAAATCGATGACCTTTTGATAATTTTATATAAATCTATTTTATGTATAATTTATATAATTATTTCACATAAATGTTATATAATTATAGCAAAACTCGAATTTTGTGAAAACTCAGTTCTCACTAGACAAAACAAGTTTTGACTGACCCGATTTTAGACCCAGAATTTATAGCGTTTGGCGACCTTCGGCTACATTAACTGAACCTTAGATTACAACTTTTACTTTGATTAATTAACCTTTGATTAATCGGGTTTTAACTGAATTCGGGTTTTGACTGACATATAATGTTAAAGCCAGTTTAAGGCAAAGTATGTATGACAGTTTACGACATACATTTTGATGCTTATATGGACCACCAAATTATAAATAAATATTTTTCAAAATAAAAGTTGTGGCCTACTTAAAAACGTCTTAAGCGGGTTCCATTCTACTATATAATTAAAAACAGGTGATAACTATATCTTACATAACCACCTCACTTTTATACTTGCACAAAAAAAGGGAGAAAAAAAGTTTTAACTGTTTTTTATTTTTTTTATATAAAAGGTGATGAATTCGTGGAATATTTTTCCAGATCCCCTTTAACAACAAACCGAGGGCGTTTAATAGGGAGAGAAAAATAGGAAGGCTCTTCCCTGGAAAAATAATTATTCCTCACGTTATTAGTTTTTTCTTCTCGTCTTTCATTGAACGTTATAATAGAAGAGGAACAGTCGTGAAGTGCAGCTGCTGCTTTTCACCCTTTCCTTTCCAAATGTGTCTTTCGAAAAACTCCTCCGTACTGACCCACTTTTCAGTTTGGCTTCCGCATGCGCCATTTCTCCATCTAACTACTGTATACTATTATAGTATTTTCTACTTCAGGTGCTGTGCGCTGTACAGCATCTCCGAACTGTCGAAGAAAAAAAGTTTCAAACGTTATAATAGGTTGATGGTTATCTTGTGCTTTTTACTCCCCCCTCTCGTTTGTATAAACTAGCAAAACTACCACAAGGACATTCCGCCTGTTAAAGTCACCCTCACACTTCACTTCCGTTCCTTTTTTTTATATATTAATAATTTCTTCTTTCTTTCATTCATATACTGTTTCTTACTTCCGTTCCTAACAGGTGCCCTCCCGTCTATTTTATTTTCTTCTACTTCTGTTATAATGATTATGGCTGAACTTTGTTTCAGTTGAAAGTTTTGTTTCAAAAAAATAAACTCTTGGAATTGAATGTTTTAACTTCTATAATGCGTTGTTTTTAATAGTCTAATCCAGAAATGCCAAACTCATTTTGTGCCACGGGCCACATGATCAGTTTCGAACCATAACAAGAGCCACATAAGCAATTTTTGCACCATGTTGAAGGCGTCCAATTTAAAATTTGTATAATAAGTAAACACTTTTTCTACACTTTTGAAAAGCAGTGTTTTATATATATATATATATATATACAGTTTTGTTCATCCTCCTCATGCCGGTAGGTTATCTTTACTCGAAAGTTTCTAAAATAAAACAATGTATTGTGGAAAACGGTGAAATTAATTACACACAAATTATAAACTGGCACTACTGTATTTTCGATAACATTGAAAAATAATAAAATTTAAAATTTATAATTACAAGTGGTAACAATAAAAAGGTCATCTGTATTTTATCTTTTACAAGAGTTAAATTTGATGTATCGTAAGCTTGATGATTGGTGAACCGCATGTTTGATATGCTTTGTCTGATATTATGTTACAGTCAGAACTCGAATTCAGTTAAAACCCGGATTTAACTAGTCAAAACTGAATTTGACTGACCGTTTCTAGACCGATTTTAGACCGTTCAATTATAGCGTTACCTAACCTTCGTGGTTAAAGTCAAATAGATTTTGACTAGTGCGGTCTGATTTTCCCCCGAATTCAAGTATTCACTGTTACATAAATATACAGTACTGTACAGAGCGTTACTTTTTTGTAAACTAAATTTATAACTACAAAAATGCATTGCTGTTCTTGAACTATTGGAACACGTCGCTTGCCATAGGTTCGATTCGGCTTCCTATCTCCTCACAAATTCTTCTCGATCTTTCGACCGGAGAGTTAGTTTTGCACAAATTTTAGCGCCAATCTCTTTATTACCGAGTCTCTTTTTCGCGAGGAATTAAACCACGAAATATGTCGCTTTAGGGGGGGGGTGGAGAGAGTTATTCTCTAAAACGCAAACACGCAACACAGAAAGAGAGAGAGAGAGAGAGAGAGAGAGAGAGAGTCTAGACAGCTTTGGGTTTGTGTAAACCCGGTTTCTTCGTTCAGCAGTTGAAAAGCTAATAAGCGCAGTTAGCGGTGAGTTGGAAAGGAATCACTGGTATGGTTGGAACCTCAAAGGCCTTGGTCGGTTGCGAGTGGTTGACAACGATACGATACACACACAGACACACGTACGACATCATGCGGATCGATAATAATGAGGGAAGATGATAATGATGACGACGACGACGACGATGATGATGAACCAAGAAAGAAACAGCAACGATAACGCGTCAAGGCACGACCACCGGTTATGGCAATAGAGTCATTAACCGCAGAGCGCGGAAATTATTCCGCTCCGGAAACGAAGCAAACACGAACAAACACCCCAATGGCGCAGCCGGTGAGAAAACGAATGGATGTGATTCTTAGTACAATGAAAGCAGAGAATGGAGAAAATTTTTCAACGTTACGTGGAGGTGAAAAATGTGAATAAATAAATGAAACATACGAGATGTTTTTTGTTTTTCTTTAAAGAAGGATGAAAAAAATTAACAAAATGTCGCTAAATGTGTTTCTGAAGATGGGATTCCCTGCATGGCACAGGGTATGAAAGACCGTTTGTATCGTGATGAAATATTTTTCGACAATGGATCTCACTCTTATGTTAAGACAGCTGGTGTAAAAAAGTTATCCGGTTTCGTAATCACTTATCACGAATAAATAACAAATTCCATATAGCTTACAACCGAAACGAAAGAAAAAAAATGGTGAAGTCCTATCAATGTTTGAACAGCTGTAAAAGTCAGCTAATAAAAAGTACGTATTGGTTAAGGACCGCCCGAGGGATACGGTAATCCAAAACAAAAAATTACACCGTTTATACTTGTATTATACAGTATTAGCTTCACTAGTGAGTGAGATGTAAGGGTGTGAGTAGAACGACATCTGGTGACAACATAGAAAATCTTAAAAGGCAATTCTTAATGTGCAGTACAAACAGTACAGTCTCTCTAGTCCGACACCTCGCCAGTTCGACACGTCCAGTAATCCGACACTCGGCAGGTGGCAGGTCGGTACATAAAACTGTCTTTAAAACAACAGTTGACGAGTTTCGTGTGCAATGCAATGATATTGAAGATAGACTTAATAGACTTTTTTTGGTACTTTGTACAATGCCCTGTATTGTGTAACTATTTTGCTAAGTTGATGACAAATCATTCATAAACAATGATTTGTTCCCCAAATCCAGTAAATACTTCCGTAACAAAATACAAAGAAATTACGGAAATGAATGCAGAATGTGACGTGTTGGTTTATTTTCAACAGGTATAATGAGTAATGCTATCGAAACAAAGTATTACCAATACGTCATAAAAAATTCCGTAATTTTGTTGTATCTCTTTGCGGAAATATTTTAGGAAACGTACAGTTTATTATTAAAAGATGTTTAATTATATGCCCTCAATAAAACCTCTGAAAT
Organism: Cryptops parisi; assembly: GCA_034695005.1. NCBI lineage: Eukaryota > Metazoa > Arthropoda > Chilopoda > Scolopendromorpha > Cryptopidae > Cryptops > Cryptops parisi. Next base: position 23,007 of record JAQIWH010001882.1, read on the forward strand.
GGTTATTCTGAATCACCCTGCATTACCCGTAGTTAGTAAGTGAACCTTCGACCTTCATGACTATATTCACAAATCCGATCATTCACAATAAACGTTTTAAAGCTTGTTTAGACTTTTCCGTGCGGAAAACACCATCCGTACGAATTTTCGAAAATTCGGACCAGAAATTCTGATGGATGAAGTTTCACAATTAAAAATAATTCGTACGCATACCTCATCCGTACGAATTTTTCAGTTCCAACCAAGTTTGAAATCTTGCGAAAAACGGGTGTGTACTAACCAATCAGCGTACAGATACCGTGATACGTGAAGGGAAAGCCTGCGCACGTTTTGGATGAAAATAATAATGGCTGCCGTCGATTCACTTCGGGAAGAAAATGATCACAAATCAAACTTTCATGGCAATTTAAAAACTTTTAAAGTAGTGGAAAGGATAAACGGACATCCAAGTTAGTCTCGACTAAGTCTCTCTACATTTGCGACACATTGGCTTCCCACACTCGCAAATGTTTTCCTTTCACTCACAATTCCCTTCCTAATAAAATTATTATTCGACTCCCTATCTACATCTATATACAATATAATAGAATAATACTGTATATACATATATTTTTATTTACCACACAACGAAAGCCAATCATGGGTAAGTAGGGTTTTATCAAGCAGGAAAAAACGGAAGAACCCCGAGAAAACTTGCACTCAGACCTCATCTGAAACCACAAAGAAGGAAATAAAACTCAAAATCTATCGTTCCATACATTTCCATACATAAATTTATAAATACACAGTATAAATATGCAGGTAAATACAATGTAGTGTTCGTTCATAAATTATACATACATTTGTATTTCACACATTATATTGACAGGTATAACGTGCCGTATGAACATTACTAGGCAGCGAAACTGTAAATACAAACATTAACGTAACCAAATGTAATGTAACCATTAAACCATAATGTAATCAAAACCTTTCCAACCTTACACACACACACACATACATCGACATAATGATATATACAGTTATCATAAAAGTGTGTAAAAAGATAAATTTTACATTTCCTGAAGTCGTATAGCTTATCAAATGCAGGCTACAACTTTGTAATCTGTATAATAGGTAACCCATTTTCTTTTTCTCTGACTTGGGCTATGTATCGGTTACGGTATTGGTTTCCGAATAACGTTTATATTCCCTCGAAAACTATGACCACTAATAAATTAACATACCGCAACAATTGGAAACCAAGCTGCAATGTTATCTGTACCGTTTCGCAGATCGATTATGGTAAACGCCAGCCGCACTATGATGTCGAGTATGTCATCATCATTTATCACATTTGCATCACGCTTAGTGCCATTGTTCTTTTCCTTTCTCGGCTGCTATCTTTGTGCATAATTAATGCCGTTACCAGGTTTAATTGTAATTTTTTTCTTCGTCTCGTTTTCAAATAAACTTTTGTCATATCCCATAATGTAGCCCTAGTTCCTGTTTCCAACACCTCCCCCAAAAGAAATATTGTTATTTTATTCATTTTTACCTTGATTACTCTCGGAATGGGGCCATTGACAGCTACATCATTTTGGTGTAACCACGATACCTAATAATAACAATTTATATATTAGTAAAAAGGTTAAACGTTATATATTAAAATATATAACGTCAACACTGTAAAAGTTGATAGTGATTTCTGACAAATATACTGCAATTATACAGCCTAAAAAAAATAAAACAAAATTAGTAATACAATTTAAAATAAAATTGTATATTATATTGTTCGAACAGTAACAGTATCAATATTGCTACGGTTTGAGAAAGTTCATTTTACTCTGGTGAGTATTGCATTAGAAGCACGTGCTTTCCATATTCCCTAAAATGTCTGTAACGCCATCAGGTGACTTACATATAGGGTTGCCAGATTTATAATCTAGAAAAGGAGACATTTTTAAGATGAACGCAAAAAAAAAAATTGGTAAGTGAAATTCGATTTTTATTTAGTATCGATATTTAACAACACAATTTTATAGTTATATTATTTGTACATTTTGGCAACGTTGTTGTTGTTGTTTAAAAAAAAAAATAATCCGTTATTCACAATAATATTTATAATAATATTTAGCTGGCTGAATATGCGGATGGATGCATGGAGATTAAGGTAGAGAACTTCTCTACGGTACACTACAATTTTTTGCGCCTAGGAAAGCGTTTTGCTTTTTAATTATTTGCTTTTAAAACACAAAGGTAAGGCATCAATTTTGCTGTCCAAAACCGGACGGTCCGGTTTTTATCCGGACGTCTGGCAGCCCTACTCATATACCAGCTTGCAATATTTTTAATACAAAAAAAAAATCAGAAAGTAGCAATAAATTATTCAGTAGTACAGTATTCGTTATATTTTTTATTTATACAGTACGGTACTGTATATACATATGGATTTTATGCACGCATATGAATATTTCTCACGTAAATGGATACGCACATATTCACTGATAAAAAAAATTGATTTGTTAATAAAATGTTAAGAACGTGACAGGTATAACCATATTATATCTGGATAATAATATGAATTAGTGCGAATAAAAAACGCACAAGTAATAGTAAGTGCAACGGATCAATTACTTTGCATTGGTTTCTCAAGTAGCTACAAGAAGGACATTACATTATCGAGAAAGGTCAAGTTGGTTGGTCGTCAGTTTCATCGTTTCATCATCATCATCAACGTCATCATCGCGAATCGCGTGCGAAACGAGAAAAACGAAGGCGTTCGATCATCGATAATTCAATCTCGCGCGGAATGAACTCCCGGGTTCTGCTGTTGGGCTCCCGAGGATGGATAGATCGACGGAATGGATATCTTATTCCATCATCAGTTTCACCCAGGCGACCGAGGTAGCAAAGCATGGAATTAGGCTTCACCAGACCCTCACCTAATACTCACACACCCCTATCATCATCATTCCTCGTTTCCAAACCCGTTGTGTACGCGGTTCCAAGAAAAAATTGGTGCACTAGAACTAGATCCTACAGTAGATAGCACAGATATATTAATAGAATGCTAGCTATCTACATTACACGCATAGCTAAAATCCAATATACAGTAACTATAGCCAAAATCTACACGTACATGATAATGAGGATACATGTTACATCATGACATATTATATAATATGTCACGGTTACATACATACATACATACTCTACATGTTACAAACATTGCTATATGTTCCAAAGTGTAGTAGTGTATGTTCCATACACTATTTTAAATATCCAACCAAACAAGTGTTTATAATACAACGGTGCAATTGACATATGTAGTTGCCGATAAAAAACTGCTATTATATAGGAAAATCGTTGGCAAAACATATTCTATTATTTGAAGGGCCTCAAAAAATTGGTGTTAAGTAACATTTTTGTCAAAAAATGACCCAAAATAATTTTCGAATGTAGGTGCAATCAGTGGCGGAGCGCCCGGGGGGGGGAGAAGGGGGAGATCTCCCCCCCTTGGAAAATAAATCAAGGCTAGTAGAAAATAGGAAGAAATATAAAAAATATTTGGGATTGGGATTTTATGTTGATTATTCTTATTTTATATTGTTCTGTTCAGTTTAAGTATACAAATAATTTTTGCTTTATCGTTATTATAAGAAATATATATAAGCTTATTCAGAATCTAGCAATATAAAAAACTCCCCCCCCTAGCTCCCCCCCTTGGCCAGAAGGTGCGCTCCGCCCCTGGTGCAATTCTACCACCCTAGCGCATAATTTTGAGTAAAACAACAATATGTGAAATGATATTGGTGCAAGAAGTGTAAAGTAGCCCATAGACAGCAAGTTCTAAAAATGTTACTTAACACCATTTTACAACAAGCCCTTCATTCATTTTTTGTTAATTCTAAATAAACAGTGATGATTATGTATCCCTAATAAAAAATTGTCCAATTATGGTACACACATACGTATAGATGTGTAAATAACTATACATCAAAAACTGTACATATCAAAATTCACATAAAATCAAAAATTATAGCGCACAATTCCAGCGTTAAAGCCACCGTTTAGCCAGGTTTAGTTCTAGTTCTGGAATAAAAGTAGCAGTTTCAGGAACGTCCAGTCACTTTAGCACCACCTCAGAGAATCGCATAATAGTGAAAATGTCTCGCTTATAACGATCATTTAGGAGTAATTTCCTCGTCGCATAATAGCGAAATCATATACAGGGTGACAACAAAAATTCTGTTATAGTGTACAGTTTGCTCTTATCGTACATGGGCGGAGTTCGCCCATTTGATGCCCCTGAACATTACATCCAGAGGGGCTAATTCAATTTAACCATCGTGTAGCGCCACACTGATTTAATACAGTATTATGCGCCTACGTAAGAGTATTTAGGCTGTCATTTTCCATTACCGAGATGTTATAACTGCGACTTGGTGTTGTCATTTATCACCTTGTGTACGAAACTCCTATAAATCGGAAGACTCCCTGTACAACTAATCAGTGAATTACATCCTTCAATCTGTATTAACATCAAATTGTACATGAAGCTTTCACAACACTTTTTCCAATAAAAACAAAACATAAAAAAGACAACAAATTAAAAAAACCAATAAAGATAAGTCCTTCGATAATAACTTTTGGCATTGATCGTAAGGTGCTGATGGCAATAATTCATTTTTTTTCTCCTTTTCACAACGCTAAATGCCACCCAAAGAAACAACTAGAGTCCACAGCAAAAAAAAAATAAATAATAATGCAACAAAAAATCAACAGAAAGTCTAACCTACATTAGTCGTTGTCGTCGATGGTAACCTAATTCAACAAGGTCAATGATTAATATATGTATCTAAATTCAATGCAAATGAGTCGGCGAATCGAAACGAACTGAATCCTTGCAACAAAAGCAATAGACAGCATTTAAGAAGAGTCGACTCAAGATCAAAGTTCCATCGTTAATTGCCAAGTCATTAGTGTGTAAGGAATGAAAGCTCAATCCCTCTCCCCCCCAAATATATATA
>JAQIWH010001883.1:0-28018 GCA_034695005.1 Cryptops parisi
TATATATATATATATATATATATCATGTATATTCGCTAGTATATCTACTATTTCGAGAAATACAAACAGAGTGAAACCAAAAAAAAAAAAATTTAACCCCCTCCCAAATAAAATTACTTCATTGAGGAAACGCCACCCAAAAATCTAATCACAAAAATCGCCGTTTAATTCTTTTACAAAAAAATATATTATCCCTTATTATTTTCAGGGGGGTGGAAAAAAAAACACTTTCAAAAAAGTGCCGCTTTGATCAAGATGGGCGATGTCCCGCGAAAAAAACAAAACTTAAAAATAACCATAGGTAGGGTTGGTTTGGCTTTAGCAACATCTTAGGTTGCCAATGACCTCTCGTTGACCCGCGGATACTTTTAGGGGTAACACTGTAGTAGAGAGTGGAAGAAGAGAGAGTGTTATAGGAGGAGCAGTTAGAAATTTGTACTGAGAAGGGGTGTGTATCTTGGTAGTAGTACTACTACTACTACAAACAACGTACCGCCGAGAAAAAACATGGTGGAACGGTAATGAGTTAATAGAAGGGGATATTAAAGAGAGTTGAATGGCATTAACCCCTTGCTCGTTTCTTTTGGCCCAAAAGGTTCGTTGACCTTTGTTGCTTAAAAGTTCCGTTGGACACTGCTTCGAGGGGTCCACTCACTATCGCTATATTTCATAGATATAGCACCTTAGGTAGGGTAGGGTTGTTGCTGTTGTAGAAGGGTTAAAGATGGGGGTTGATTTTTTGTTTTGTTAACTTTTTTAAAGGAGATAGTGCAGCATGAGTTAACTTTGATGCTTTGAAGATAAAAGTTTTGTGAGGGTTATAATATCGTTTCTCGGTATTTGAAGTATTTAGTCGAATCGTAGTTTCATTACCTCGGTTTACGATGTTGTCAATTTTTTATTTTTTTTTTGGTTGCGATATTATACTTTGATTAACGACTTTCCATTGCAACGATCAGTCTCTTAAATTCTAGTGAAGGAATTTCGATTAACGATATTGATTATTAATATTTCGATTATCGATCTCGCGACGAATAAAGCGTTCATTATGCATTTCTTATATTGAGAACAATGATGTTTGTATTATATCATTTTGAATGACGATCTTTGGATTTACAGACAACCTTCGATTAAAACGAGTTCTTTGTATGCGATTTTGTTATTATACAGTGGAATCCAGTTATTATAATCACTGATTATGTTATCAAATCGGCTATTGTTTTCATTATCAGTCGGTCTCAAGAGACTGTTTAATCTATCATTTCTATGTTATCAGCCGGTTATTGTTATCAAAAAGCACTGGTCTCAAAGTGATCACAATAACCGGATTTCACTGTATAACAGGAGAAAATCCTCCGCAAGAAAATTTTGTTATTGTTGCAATTTTGTACAGTGGTGCATAGAATAAAGTCGAACGCTGAAATTTTTTTGTCGTCTTAGAAATTTCGACATACGCGATTGTCAATATAATGCGAAACTAGCGCAGAACGTAACCCATCGAGGGATTTTTTATTTGTATTGAAACATGTCGTTAAACACGAACGGCATTTTTAATAATTATACACAATATATTTTATACACAAAATTTTGAACCCCCGTTTCAACTCGAAATCTTTTCAAACGAAATTCTTTGGTTAGAGTTACATCGAAATGTCTTCAGCACTTGTTTTCATCCCCCAAAAATAGATACCCACCCATGTTTATGTGAACAAACTTTTGTCACTCGTAGATAATACTACACATACCACCAACTGGGGGGCTTCAGTTGTCACAGATTAAAACTCTATCCCCCACATGCCAAAACCCACTGAATTCACTTTTGCTTTGGTCAATTGCGACCGTTTTTCTTATCGCTTTCACTCTGTTTGCACTTCCCCGAAAAAAGATTTTCGAAGAAGGGAAAAGGTGAAGGAACCGGAATTTGTTCCCCCTTTTTTCCCTAAAAATAAAATACCCCTAGTATAGTAGTATCTAAACGATTTTGGAAAGAGAGAGAGAGAGCGGGTGAAGGTCTTCTCACAAAACTTTCAACCCGCCTCCTATGGGTGGTGACCTCAACCGAACGCGTCTGACCTGACCTTTAAAGGGCGGGATAAAAGTTGAGAGAGACTACTAGGGGTTATAGATGGAAAAAAGAGAAGAGGGAAAAGTATAACCTGGAAGAAGAAGAAGAAGGTATTTTCAGTTTTCCCCTAGCTCGCGACCCTGTGGGGAATGAAGTGGAAGAGTGACTTTTGTGTCTGAGGTGTTTTCTCTCTCTCTCTCTTTCTTTCTTTCTCTTCTTCTTTTATCCCCCTCCCCCCTATGTCTTTCACTTCGTCGTCGTCTTCGTCTTCTTCTTCTTCCTTGTTCCGTGTAAAAGTGTCTAAGGTTCGATACCCGGAAAACCACCGTTTGTTATTTGCTACGGTTAAATTCGTAGTACGAATTGTGGGGGGCTATCACGTGTCAACTGTGTCTCTTTTCAACAGGAGGGTTCGGGTATTTAAATAGCTATTTGAGTGGGTTTATGAAGATATTTTCAGTTCCGTGTTTTCGTTGGGAGCTAATTTTAACATATGAGAGTACATGTATATGTATCTATATAAGGGGTGTTTCAAATGCAACTCATTTTGTATTGTAACACCGTGTGAAGATAACACGAACTACTCTATAAAGTCATATCTTGCATAAATCGAAAATCACATGTTTTTGGAATTTTTATAAGGTGGCAATACTTCAGTGTTCAATTAGTTGAGCGCCGTACAAAATCGCATAGGCTTATTTACAACATTTTCTCGCATGTAACGAACGTATGGTTCGATTTTCTGAATCTTCGGCATAAAAGTATACATGGTGTCTCAGACATAAATACATGTACTCTTAAATAGTGAAAAACTGGTTGTGAAAAATGAATTATTATTGTGTTGATTACTGGTTATTGTAATATGAATTTTTATGATTTGTGTGGAAAATTTTTTTTTAAACAGTATTAATTGCAAAGCCAATTTTTTAAAGTGTACTGGATGTTTTTAAAATTTAGTTACTTTTTTTATATGTAACAATTTAATATATTTTTGTATTTTCTAAAACCGTACTTCTTCTGTGGACACTCTGTATCATACTAGATAAACACCTAATGTCCTAAACAATACAATGTTTTCATAGGATGCCACTTTTCAATCTAATATTTAATTTTACATCAGTTTTTGTCAAGTGGAATAAATATTAGTCGAAAGTTACATTGAAACATCCGCATAAAGGGTGTATCAAACAGTTGATTTAAACTTAATTTCAACTTTCTTTATCAGATTACATTTTGACGCGACTTGGTTGAGTCATTGTAAACATTATATAAATATATACTTTTATGATTTATTTCACTGCTGATAATGAAAGGTAGCCGACATATATGTAAACACCTAGTGACATTGAACTTGGTGTTTTATAATAAAAATTTTTTCATCTTATCAATTATATGTTAGTGGTGTTACCGACTGATAGAATTTATCTAGAAAGTGATTAATATTTTTGTTTTTTCAATTTGAGAATTATAAATGGTGAACATGTTCACTTTAAACCTAGATTATTTTAACATATATTTGCTATTTATGGTTTCAAGGACATTTAGTTTATTGTACTTCGTAAGTATCTTCACATACTTTCACATATATAGTAAAACCTTAAAACTTTCTCACGTTGAAAATTCGCACTGGGGAGTGTTAAAATTTTCAAGGTTTATATTTTTATTTTACCCTTTCACTTTAAAGCTATTTCAAGTTTATGAGATGATCCCCTAAAGAAATAGGGGCAAATGTTTTTGGATGAGAAAATGTCAAAAATAAAAACCGCAAAAAGAAGAAACAGAAAAACATGTACGACTGTGGTTTTGTTGGATTGGTGGAAAAAGTCTTGTTGACTTCTTGAATTACCCCCACTGTTAAAGTGAAAGGGCTTGGGAATGCCTTTTGGGGATAGAGAGGGTTAAAGGCCATTGACTTTTAACTAGCAGACCCCTTGTTTTTTAAAGTCGATGACCGCTCAGTATATGGAAGAAAATTGTGTTACTTTGCTTGAATTTAGTTAAAATTAAAAACTGAATCGCAGATGGATATTACTAAAAATGAAATCAGATACCGGTATATCGAAAATCAAGACGAACAAATTTTAATAGTTACAAATTTGTTAGAAATTTATAATAGTAGTTTACATATAAATGTAATACTGTATAATTGCAAAATGTAAGAGTTGAAAACTTAGCTCATGTGCCGGAATAAATGAATGTGTTTAAAAGAAATAATTTGTACCAACCTACCCTGACTTCATTTTGCATAGAATATTTTACTACACTACTATGTATATACTGTAGAAGTGCTCCTAAACGTTTTCTTCAAAAATAACTTTCCCTCCGGCCCTGTTAAAAGTTTAATACGAGTAGTTGCTAATTTATAGTTAAAATTAATTAACTATTTTATACTTATTTAATTTAACTCTAACTCTCTATGAGAACAAAGTGAGATCCTTTTGTCACGGCAAAAATTACGCGAAAACCAAAAGGCGTGGGATGATGTAACTTGGTTAGCAATTAGATGACACCTCAAAAAGTGCATCAGGTCATTTGCAACCCGAAATTGTCATCAGGGGGTGTGCGGCAATTATCTGTTAGTCGTTGTTTATAGTGTATTGTTCATTTTTGTGGAAAAAAATGTGGAGAAGGCCTACAAAACTGAAAATTGAATAGGTTGTAAATCGTACCCTAAAAAATAAAACCTTTGGCATCTTAAAATTATTGCATTTTTTGAATTATAAATGCAAGAACAAACCCATGTTATTAAAAAATTTAGTGCTATTCGAGTATGATAATTTACATCAACGAATCAATGTTGTTTTGCAAGTTTGACAATCATGGCCCGGCTAAGCTCATGATGTTGCACTGTTAATTTTTTAACGGATTTAAGCTAGTTCAATTATTTATAACGCTTATTGTTAGCTTATTTAGCTTATTATTAGTATTACCTTTATTTTTATTTATTTAGTTTATTATTTATAAATAAATAAATAAACTTTATTGCGCTCTCAGGTATACATACAGTTAGGTTAGTATTTATAACGCTTGGAACGCATTACCAATACCCATTCGTTGTAAGCAGTACTCATTTAAAATGCTAAAACACGTGTATTTATTTTTAAACAGCTTTTTATACCGTACCCACTACCCATATATTGTGCGTTTAATTACCTTTTTATCGATTTTTATTCTAATGGGATGTTACACTTTTAAATAAAATAATGAATAACTACAGTAGCTGTATGCTCGTCAACAATGACGGGAAAGCATTTGCTTGTTAACTCATGTTACTTATACGCAAACACACACGCAAAGTTGGAAAACTGGGTATAAAAAGGGGTTTAATTACCTTATTAAATGTTTAATAGTTAAAAATTATCAAGTATTAAAACTAGTTCCGTAAACTGCTTAAAAACAGGAGTTACCTGTATTTCAAACAACTATGAAGAGTTAAACAATATACAGGGTCTCCAAAAATTATCTGTAAAACCGTGGGTATTTGAGCATTAAAGACACCCTATTGATAGGAAAGGTAGGGTATTATGAAATCGTTTCAGTGAGAACAAATAATCGATGTATTAAAAATAATATCGGATGAGTCATAGTTTTCTTTTTTTCATCATCTGTTTTTTTTATTTATTGTTTTTGTTTTTGCTTGTCGAACGTTTATAGAAGTTGACCCTAAACTGCCCCAGTCCACTTAGTTCATCTCCGGAATGGTGACCCAGAGACCCAGCGAGAGCAGATTTGAAAGAGATTCGTGCATCAACTCTCAAATTCATTCTGATGTATCCACGTGGATGGATAAGCTCGTTATACGACAATAGACATCACCATGAAAAGATTACCTTCCGAAAAAAAAAAACCCAAAAGTTTTTCACGGTTATTTTTATATGAAGATGAATTATTGGATGCATTTTATACCGGTTGAAGCAAAGTTGTAATGCTGTTAAGAGAGTTTAAACGCAATGAACGGTTGAGTTAAATATTTTGAGTTGTTTTGAACGGGTGAGTTCTGATGTGCTGTAGTGGGTGTATGTTTATTTCAGTACAAAAGAGAAAAGTTAATGTTTATATTATTATGCTTTAGAGTGTAGACTACAATGTTTGGTCGTTTTATGTCATTAAAAATTGCGTATAAAAAACCGCGTAAAGTCAAATCTGCAAAAGTATGAAGAAAAATACGCAAGAAAAGTACAGGTGTACAACTTTGCAACCTTAATATTAAAGTCACTGCAAAGATAATTTTCGGAACACTGTATACAGTACATAATTATACCCTTTATATCAGCTTCACTTGTTAGTTTGTCAGCTGGAAATTGAACGTTTACTGCCATTTACAGTAGTTTATGAGAATATACTGTATAGTCCAATGTACCAAAAACGCATAGAACTGCATTAGTCTTTCGCATAAATAAACAACCGCATCAATTTTAATGTAAAAAAAAAAATCGCATATATAAATAAATAAATAAATCGAAAATTGCAGAAATCAAAAATGGAATTACTCAAAACTCGTATAAACCAAATATCGAATAACTCAACGATCGCATAAATTTAAATTCGCACAAATCGAAACATTCAGAAATCAAAAATGGATTTTTTTGCATTATGTATGTACATACAGTATATGTGTATATGACAGTAGGGCATATAAAAACATATAAGGATGACTTAAAAAAATGTGTAATGTACTGTTATATTGTAAGTAATTATTAAACAGACATTCACTTATATTAGATAGTTTACTAACTATTTACATTTAAGATACAGAATTCCACTTCCGGATAAGTTGTTTTTCTGTCGTATATTCCGAGTTTTACATTAATCACTATGAATGAATTTTTTTCCTTCTTCATCAGGTCGTACCTATTTATAAACATAATTTTTATGAAATTATAACACTAGGAAGTGCTCGGTTATATACATCATTTTTGATCTTCCGCGGTGCGATTATAATCACCATGAATAGGTGAGAATTTTGTTTCTTTAGCACGCAATTGCTTAAGGCGTTACGAAACTCAACCACTTTTAGTCAATGTTAACCTACTTATAACCTTGACTTTGTAATCTTTGAATTGTAAAACATGTAAAAGATTACAAAATTAAACGTAAAGGGTTGATATAACTTTATAAATACTGCATATGTAAATGTATGAAATGATGTGAAAAATTTGTTTGACAACGTGACTTGACAATAATATTTTAAGTTATTCGATGGCTTAAAAAAACATTAATGTACTGTTCTTGAAATCGATTTTCAACATAAAACTTTCCATAGTTTTCCTCCCCCTGTTTTCTCTCACCTTCATTTTAATGACTTTACATTCTTCGTATTTGTTTTTTGTTTTTTTTTCAAGTATATTTTTTTTTATGTAGTATTTTTTTTCGGTTCACGGGTCACGTATTTTTTGTTATTGTCACAGTTGTTCAAGTGTAATTTCTTTTTTTTTTGTATTCCCCTTTGAAATTTTCCTGTTGACCGGGTAAGTCAGGTGACCGGAGAAATCTGTCAGTGAGAATTCTTGAGAAATTGAGACAGTGTCTCTATCAATAACGAACGAACCTCGTGGCCCGTGAACTATGTATATAGTTCTATTTATGTATATAGTTTCTAGGTATATTTTGGTACAACAGTATGTATGTGCATGTATAACTACAGGGTCAGTCACAAAGATGTTACCACTTAATGTCGAATTGGTATGCCTTTAATATGTATTCAAGAAATCATGTTATTATTATTATTATAACATTAATTGCAAATAAAACTAAAACACTTCTTCAATCTCGATATACACCTATATAAGTGGCCTAAAACTTTTTAGTCTGAGACAAAACTAAATTTACTGCAAGATATTATCTTAAGTTAAATTTATTTAGTATCGTAAATGATAATTTATGTACATAGTGCATAAATTGAAGGACTTCGGGCAATATATTGATAAGCCACATTTTAAAAATTGTTTAGAAGAGCCGTTTTCTATATTAATTTTCTATATTATAGTACCATTTTAGAAAAACCAGGAAGTGGTAAAATAACAAGCTAGAAACAGTACTGTGGAATAGTTTAACGTAAAAATATCATTTCTAAAAGAAGAAAAATTGTGGCTTATTGTATTAAACCGGAGGGCCCATCATATAGTGTCCAAATGTTATCGTTACAGCTTGTATTCAGTTATCGTTGAAGTTGTAAAGATAATTTTCGGACAAACATACATGTTTCTTTTCCACACTACTTAACAAACAACACTAACGAAGGCCTCGGCTTAGTCTCATAAGTGTCCATAACAAGCCTAAAATTGCACATTCATCTAGTTCTGGTAAAAACCATCTGGTTGGTCTTTTTTTTTTCCATTCGGTATATTTATATATATCTTTTAGTAAGGGGTTTACCACTTTTGTGGGTCAGCCTTTCGTCACATAAGCCTCGATTCATTCTCTTTTATTTTTTGTTCTGTGTGCGTGTGTGCTCTATTTTGGTATATACAAAGTCTAACAGGGCCCCCTTCCTCAAAAACAAGACAGCAGTTCTTTTCACAATTCCCCTTTCTAGACTTATAGTTATATTTCGGATTGGTCGGACAAAAACAGCTGTTGGCGGCAACTCTCTTCACGCGCTCGTGGGCATTCAAATCAGAAAGTCACTGGGTCAGTAGTGAACAAGGTTGGTCATATCAAACATAGTAAAGTACTGAGCACGCGCCGTCTGTTGAAAAGGAAGGAGTGGGGAGAAAAGAGGGAGGTTGTTACCCCGTTCCAACCGTGGCTGTTTAGTAGAGAAGCACTTCCGGGATGAAAATGAAGAAATGTCCGTTTGGTGGGTTGGTTCGTTTTTATTATATAGCATGTGGCTGTAACGGGTTGACCCTGAAAAACGAACGGGAAAGAATAGAAAACAAAAAACAATGACTTAGAAATTACACTCCAGTAATAGCTTTATATAACACACATCATCATGGTGAAAGGTTACCGTTTTGTTTCGTTTGTTTTGTTTTTTATACTTTTTATAGTAGCTTCACTAGTGAGTTTGTGAATAAGCTGGAACGTATACTGGCATTTACAGTCGTTTATGAGAATGTACTGTATAATCCAATGTACCAAAAAAACGCATAAAACGAAAACCGCATTAGTCCACTGTAAAAAAGAATGACAAACAAAAAAACAACTTATATGTAAATAAATAAATAAATCGCAAATTTCAGAAACCAAAATAATGGAATTACCCAAAATTCGCATAAATCAAATATCGAATTACTCGACGATCGCATAAACTTAATTTTGCATAAATTGAAATTCACGTGAATCAAATAAATCGAAACGTGCAGAAATAAAAAGAAATGGACTTTTTTCATTATGTATGTTGTACATACAGTATATATGACAGAAGGGTAGCGTACCGTATATAAAGAGTATGCTTAAAAAGCATTTTTAATGTACCGGTATTTGTTTCTCAATAGATTACCAAACGACCAAAAGAGTATCGGGAAACTGTATTAATTTCTTGATCGTCTGTTTCTCATATTCAATGAAGTTTTCCACCAAAGATAGTCGCTCTCCTTAATTTATGCGAGGATTACGTTTTGTGAAAATCTTGAATGAATTGAAAATCGCAGATATTGAAAATCCGCATGAAAATGAAAAGCGAATGGAAATTGAAAATGAGAAAACTTCAGCATTACTGCATAAACTTAAATACCTTGGAATTCGGTTATTATATTCACAAATAATCGGTTATTGTTATCATAATCAGACACACTGTTAAATGTTAGTGTTTCTAATGTTATTTTATTAGCCCCAGTCATTTTTCGACACATATTTAGCAAAAACGTATCATCAGAAGGAATTCGCATAAATCAACGATTTATATTAATTCACAAACTTAATGAGACAGTATATTACAAATATAATATTAATAATCCATATGAAACAAATTTTATAACATAAAACTAAAATACAAATTATCTTTGAAAAATGGATGACAGATGACAAATTACTGAACTCATGTTGAGGTGTGAACCTCGAAACAAAATATCCAAAATTCACTTTTTCTTTTTACAACAAAATGGTCAATTTTCTGAAGCTATAGTAAACAAATATTTTTAAATGAAGTTATTCAGATACACAACATCGATATTTGTTACCTTCCTATACTAACTCATCACCCACTATCATCACCCTGGTTATAATATGATGTAAATGTACAGTACTTCCGTGTCTTTTCTATACAGTCTGTTATCGACCAAAAAAGAAGACACGGAACTTGGGATACGTCTCCCCGTTTCTATTCTCAGGGAACTTGTATGTAGAAATGGCATATAACCAAATCTTCTATCCCCCCACTATTTTCTACCCCTACTCCTTTCCTAGACGGAAGCTCGCTTCCCTATTCTTATATCTATTTCTCTACTACCCTTTCTTGTATACCCCCACACTCCCCCTAAAAATACCCCTCTGACGCAACTAGGGCAACGAACGTTGACAAGAAAACAATGGATACAAAGCTAGGCCCCTAGGTGGTGTGTTAGAGATGGGGGTAACCAATCAAATAACCCCTTTTTTTTCTTTTTTTTTCTCCAACTGCTTTTTGAAGTCTCGAGGGAGTGCAATATTGAAGGTAGGGGTATGAAAAAAAAAATGGGGTCATGAATAATATTTTGGGCATAAATGACAAAAGCTCATAGGTCTATACTCTACCCCCACCCACCCCTAATTTTTTTTTATGGGTAGCACGTGCTCCCTCTTCGATGGTGCATCATTACATTTTTGTTAGAAAAAAGTCTTGTCGGTTCGTGATTGGCTACCGGGGAACGATATCGGATTAATAAAAGGAGAGTGTTATAAGGGGCTGGAAATGGTATTATTATGATCAGTGTGCGAATGGATTTATTTGGTTGGCTGTTGAATGTGGATTCATAATCATAATGTAAATGTACGTGAAAGATACGAAATGGAACGGTGTAAACGGTTGCATTTTAGACCTGCGTTTTGTTTTGAAAAATGTAAGAATCAACTTAAAATAAACAGGTTTATAGCTAACTGTATATAAAAGAATGTGTGTATGTATATTCACGTGTAGTATATGTATATAATATACTGTATATACAGGGTGTCTCAGCCAAGTGTTCCCAACTTTGTACCCGAAAAGCTAATATAATAATTAATAATAATGATTCTTAGTTTTGAATATACTGTAATAGCATCTTGAGGGGGGGGTCTTTTAAATGAAACTATTTTTATTGACCTTGAAATTAATTTTTAAGGAAATCGTATTATTAGTTCATTAGTCCGTTAGTTCGTTAGTCCGTTAGTTCATATAGTTAGAATAGTATACAACAAAACAGAAAGTTGTATACTATTAAGTATACTTTCTGTTGTATACTAAGTATACAACGTAAGTTGTATAGTCCATATAGCCCATATAGTTAGAATCCGCTGTCGTTTCATTTATTTCCGACAATCTAACTGACAAAAACTCATCCAACAGTACATATGACAGGATTGTTGGAAATAAATGAAACGACAGTGGTTTCTAACTAAATGGGCTATTGCCTACAACTTTCTAAATATGACTTGATATTTACGACGCATTTAACAATGCGAAAATTTATTTCAAGGTCAAGAAAAATAGCATCATTGGAAAGACGACCCCCCCCCCTCCTCAAGATTCTATTATATCCAAAACCCAAAATTTTTATTATACAGTATTAGCTTTTCTAGTATTAAAATAAGAAACACTCGGCTGCGACACTGTATGCACGCACACTGTAATCTTTTCATCATCATAATAATCGTCGTCATCATCATCTTTCTTCTTCGTCTTCTTCCGCCATTGAAACTATATAGAACTGAATAGCCCAAAGACTCCTCCCATCTCACCTGACCGACTTTTTCAACATTCCCCCGGAAAAAGGAATCGAAATCTTGACCTTGCTGAAGTTTTTTTGTTTTGTTTTTTGTCTTCATCTTTCTTCGTTTTTTCCTCCTTCTACAAAAGGTATGACCAATTGAAACTTGTCTGCTTTGAGAGTTTTCCTCAATTGAAAGTAGACCGCGCACTGCACCTGGCTTTTTTCTTATCTCAAGTGACAGAAACAAAAAATTGATTTGGTTTTCATCTCAATACTTTATACGTGCATTATAAAATGATTAGATAGAGTTACATTCCGTATGTTAAATAAATGATACGTGACAATGAAATAATTACTTGGAATTGCTTGCAGAATATCATTTTAAACGCATATATTCTGTCATGTTGTCTGTAACGGAGTATTCAATGTGTTTCAAATGCACTTGTGTATATGTTTATTGTTTATTTATGGATCGACCCAGAGGAGTTATAAAACATTATACAGAACAGAGAATGCAATTAATAGCAAATAAAACGAAATTATGGTAACGATGAGAAAAAAGAATCAATCATTTAAATTAATATATTTACAAACATTTATGAAATTTTTTGATTTTGTGTTAGATGTTAATAGTTTAAATTATTATTAATTTTTAATTATGCCAAGTTTAAATGTTCAAGTTTATAACTAATTGTATTTTTCAATATTTGTTATCTACATTCAAATTTACGTTAAAATAATACAGAGGCTCCGTTAATCTGGGCGCACACTGTTTCGCCTAATCCTGTTTCGCCTATTCCTGTTTTGCTTAAAAATAATTGCTTTAGCCACGGTTAAGCTAGCGAAAGTTAAAAAGGAACTGGGTGAATGTTTCCAATTTTTAACAAGGGATCCGCCCAAATTAATAAAATCAAAATAAAATTAAACATTTTGCTGGAATTCAATAAAAGTATCATAAATGCACTTCATGCAAATTCGAAATTTATTGGTCAATTAACATTAGTTGACATGACGAGAAATTTTTGTTATCATTTTAATCGAAACGAAACTTCGCACAATTGGATTAAAAAAAACAACCATTGTAAGAGACCTGAAAATAAACAAATAAATAAAATTAAAAACCACAATGGTTCCATGTGAAATGTGCCACGGCAAAACCGGAAGTTAAACTTTTAACCAATTTTTAACCTCATTTTGTGTCGATATAAAAAAATAAATAAATCAAAATCATTTTATTTTTACTACTATGAAATCACCTGCGTAATGGTTTTCGAATGACTTCACAGCACAATTTTATATGATTATTTTTTTGTAACCTGTATTGTAAAAGAGCTTTCTAGGAATACCACATTAAAAAAAAAGGGTTGATATTTTCAGGTTCAACAGCAGTGATATTAACTACACTAAAACGAATCTGGGTTAACAGGGTATGTCATGTGGACTGCCCAACCTCACTTTGTATAATGAGGTGTGTTATTTTAGTTTTTTATTTTCTAATCTCTTCCATAAGCTTTACTTGAACTTGAAACCAAGACCGAGACCTACTTTTCATCAACGAGTGAAAAATAGGAAGTACATCAAAGAAACACGTTATTTTGAAACAAAAAAAAGTAACCTTCGATTTTTTTGTTTTTTTTAATATTTATTTTTAAAAGAACAAATTTATCATCGGGTGTGGTACTTTGAAATAGAAATTATCGAATCGTTCATTTTATTTTGTGAATTAATTTTACTTGTGATAAGAGTTTAAAACGCCTCACAAAGCAAATCATATTCTTCCCATAAATATCGTAAACAACATTTAAGACAATAAAACATTTCTTTAATTAACATTCGAAATACGGAAGGTCCTCAAATTGTGCGAGTCTTGATTTCTGAAAAAAATCTCTCATTTAATATAAAATAAATTACATTGATATCGAAATTTTTATGAAATGACAAACGTTCAGTCACAGGTGTGTAACACTACACAGCACAAGTAATCGCATAATCTTTTTGCACCTGTGACAAGCGTGAAGTGGAATTTGTGATTGCACAAGAGTAAAATCGCATACAGTATATGAAATTCGCATTATTCTCTATACTCCATCAAAATTAATTTTTTATTTGATTTCGTGCTTGTCCCAATATATTCACAAAATGCAGAAAGTAAGTCTTGAATTAACAACCTGTTACTAAAAAAAATAAATTAAATGCATAAGTTGGTTTGCAGTAAGATTAAAAAGTATTTTTTTAATGTACTATATCTGTACATGACGACTATGCTTAAAACGTTTTTAAAGCATACTCTTTATATACTCTCATACACACAATACAGATATACGTATTGTATGTCTCGATTTATCTACATGTTTCGATTTATGCGAATTCAAATTTATGCAATTCGATTTATTTAGTTTATTGTTTTGGGAAAGGTAATTCCATCCGCACGTTTCGATTTATGGGAATTTAAATGTATGCAATCGTTTGAATAATTTGATATCGGTATTTGATTATGTGAGTTTTCAGTAATTTTATTTTTGATTTCTGCAATTTTCGATGTATGTATTTATATATGCGATTTTTTTTTCACATTAGATAAATTCGGTTCTCGTTTTATGCGTTTCTAGTACATTGAACTATAACAGTATATTTTCCTAAACAACTATACTATATATAGATGGTAGTTTATACGTTCAATTTTCAGTTTGCTCACTCACAAACTCACCTCACTGAAGCTAATATAAAGAGTATCAACATATTCATATTCATATTATTACCAAAACACTTTATACAATAGTGTTTCAAAATTTTGTTTGGTACATATTAACTAGAAACTAGTCATCCTAGAAAATGCGATTTCATTTTTGAACATTCCTCAGGATAAAAAAAATAAATAAATCAATTCCAAGATTTCAATCAATTTTTAAAAACGAAAATTGAATAGCGAAAACGGCGTGAAAAGTGATAAACCGGAAGTGTAGGGGGAACACTTCATTACTATTACCCCAACGAAAACCCATTAAACAAAACTGACAGTAGGGAAAACTCAGGGTTCCTTATTCCTTTCCCTTTATTTTTTTCTTCTTCTTACATTGTTTTTTGTTGTTTTTTTTTTAAACATGTATTGTGTTTGCACTTTAATGAGAGATAGTTGTTTCGAAGGCGAAATATATATATATACATATATATAATAAAAAACGTAACTTATAGCTCGAGGCGTATAATTCTCTAGTACCGTTACTACAACACTTGACAGTAGGTAAAAGGAGCAATGTTCCAACTTGACCTCTACCTACTCTACCCGTAATGCTGTTTTTTGTAGTACGGTACTGTAGTAATGGACTTCTTGGAAGAGTTGGTTCTCCTCTCGCCCATGGCCTTTCTTGTTTCTTTTATTTTCCTTCATCGTCCGTTATTATCTCAGCCTTGGCCGTGAATGAAAACAGGTTTCTCATGTG
Organism: Cryptops parisi; assembly: GCA_034695005.1. NCBI lineage: Eukaryota > Metazoa > Arthropoda > Chilopoda > Scolopendromorpha > Cryptopidae > Cryptops > Cryptops parisi. The sequence goes on from JAQIWH010001883.1 coordinate 15,336, forward strand.
GAAAATGATCTTGAGGAAGAAGCAGAAAAAAAGTAAATATTAAAAAGCAAATGTGGACCAATTTCTTGAACAGCAGAAGTGATACCAAGGTGAAGGGATAACTTCCTATAGGAAAATCTATATACTGTGTACTGTATATATAAAAAAATGTAGAGCAATGTGATAGGCTGAAAATAGAATTATGTGTTGTATTAGCACGAAAAGTTTAGATAATGATCGTGTTTTTTTGTAACACATTTTATTCGATTATAACAAGTTAATTAATAATGAAAATTGCGTTTTAGATAATTGTTTTGCAACTTCGTAATCACTGGAGACAAACACGTGGAAATATATATTTTTGGTTGAAATATGTGTTTATTTGGATAGAAAAAAAAACCGCTTTTTTTGATGAATATACGCTTTTATTTGAAAGTGCACTAAAGAGTAGAAAATAAACTTTTCTTCAGTAACCAATAATTTTCATACACATATGACAAAAATTAAAAGCGTGGGCTTTTGTATTAATTAAACTTTGAAGTTTCTAAACTTGAAGAGCCCACGCTTTTATTTTTTTGTCATGTGCGTATGAAAATTATTGGTTACTGAAGAAAAATTTATTTTCTACTGTTTAGTGCATTTTAAAATGAAAGCATTTCTTAAAAAAATAATTTTTTAATTTATTTTAATTGATAACTTTTTTTTTTGAAACTTAGTAATTACTGAAACGAACAAGTAGAATTAAATTTTTGGCTTAAATATGTTTTGAGTGTTTATTTGGATGGATCTATTTTATACTCTCAACAATGAATGGGTGCTCACGTAATGAGGTAGTACATTATAAGTGCACTAAAGATAAGAAAAAAATCATATCATTGTGATGGCTTGAAATGGCTTAAACTGTAGGTGTATCGTCAGCAATCACTTTTCGAGGACCCTTTGTGACAAAAATCCCAGAATTGAGTAGACGTTTAAATTTGATACAACAAAATGTTTCACAACCCCCAGTTTATGTTAAAAATTTCAGCTCTGTAGGTCATCGGGAACCTACCAAGAGCTTAAATAAAAGTTATAAAACTTAGTTAAGTTTTATAAGTTAAATGAAAAACGTCTAAAATGGTACTTTTTAAGATTCATTTACATAATGTTTGTTTAACAGTAGCGACGTATGCAACAGCATTCGTTTTAGGTTTGTTTATAAAGAATTGCTACATGCAGAATCGTTGTATGCTAATCGGTCATTAGCTGTTTGAAACAACCGTAATTTTAGTTAATCACGTCGTGTCAATTTTGGTTATAATGTTGATTACATTGTAAAAATAATTAGTTGATAGTGGGATACGTTATCACATATTTTTCAGTTGATGTTCAGGTGTGTAGAGAGTAATTTTTAGCACCATGATTATTCCAAGTTCCGTTTTAGTCAATCTGTCTAGTTTCTAACAATAGCCAGAGGCTTTTCAAAAGTGTAACCAGTTTTAATATCTCAAAGTCCAACCGTAACAAATTCGGAGTCGATATATATTTTTTATAAGAACAATATTTAATCAAATTTAACCTGATTGTATAAATGTAAAAAAAAAATATGGATTTTTCTATCTTTAATAATTGCACGCGTATGAAAAAAGACATATACCAGTTATACATAGAACATAATGTGGGAAATTAAATTGTGTTATGAAAGGTCAATCTTAGGCTGGGTCAGCACATTCAAACGAGACATACTAACTCTAAAGATGGCAGGTTGAGTCAATTATCACAGTAATTAAGGTACCGGTACTAAGTTTATTTCGGGAATAAAACAGCTTCTTTCAGACATTTTCTGTCATCATCTATGAATTAGATCCGGTTTTTATTTCATTCATTAGATGATTAAAACATAAAAATAAAAAGAGAAAATATAGTCATGATACGATATTATACCATATTGCTTATCTACAGTGGAATCCGGTTATTATGATCATTTTGGGACTGGTGCATTTTGATCACAATAACGGCTGATATCATTGAATATAAAAACACATTAAACGGTGAGTTGGAACCGACGTATTATAATAATAATAACCGATTTATAACAAGAACCGTGATTATGATAACATTTAATGTAAAACATGCGTGTATGTATTACAGTATATCTCACTCGGACTCCATGAACTCAGTTTTTCCGAATTTTCAATTTAGTTAACTTTACATGAGAAATTAACTCTCTTCGGTTACCATTTTGTGTGTCTGTGTTGGTATCCGTTTCGTCACATTACGTATTTTTTCTTGTAACGTGAAAAATCACATGTACTGGTCAAATTTAAACGATGCTTGCTGCCACAAGTGTTATTTGAACAACTGACACGTGATAAATCACGTTACTAATAAGTTTTAAACAATGATTACTGCAACATTATTGTTCTGATTTGAACAACTGTCACGTGCAAAACGTAATAAATCACGTTACTAGTAAGTTTTAAACAATAATTGACGTGCAATATCACATGTCAGGAGTTTCTAGTGTGCTTTGAACACCTGATACACGAGGAATGGAAAGTTTCACGTGTCTAGTTGGATTGAAACAATGGTTACGTGCAATACAGCACATGTTTTTCCAGTGTGTTTTGAACCACGGTTGCCAGAGACCATGGGATTGTTGATTTTGATCACGTGCAACTTCAAACTTGAGGGCATGCAGAAGCACATGTATTTGTGTTATTTAAACATCGTTTATGGTAGTGTTGCTGTTTTTTCAAATGTGTGATTTGAACAATTGGTACTGAAAAACGTGAATAATCACGTGGGCCAATTGAATTTAAATGAATAGATAACAACACGAGTTGCAGGCAATACAAACACTAATCATGTATTGTCAATTTGAATTACCGGTAATGGTTTCTTACACTCTCAAACTTTGAACAACTTGGTCATCTGTCGAAGAATACAGTATATACGTATTTTAGATATAAAACGTATATTGCATCTAAACGACACTCCCTAAATCCCATTTTTCTCAAACAACCGATTTTTTTGTGAACCTTACATAAAAAAAAAGTAACCCTCTTCAATTGTCATTTTCTTATCGTTTTCTCTATTTTTTTTTTGGTCTGTCTGTCTGTGTAGATATCCCTCTCATCGATTATTGAACTACTTTGAAGGATTAGGTTTTGGATCAGATGCCACAGTCTATTGAAGTGAGCGCGTGCACGCACGCAGGTGAGAGGAGGAGGAGGAGGAGGATATTATTTTGGAAAACTTGTGTCCTTTTATCTCCCTAGAAGAAAAAAACTGAGTACTATTTGGTACAAAGAAGTACGCTTTGCTACTCTTCACTGCTCACATTGAGCTAACCGAATCGCATGACCTGGATTGCCAACAAGAGTTGTTTCCCACTCCTTTCTATTCTTTAACACACTACACCAGAGTGTGCTGCTGTTGTAAGTTGCATGTTAAAATGGTACCATCTCATTTTGAGTGGTTATCTAAAATTTTTTGTACAACATTTGACGATTGTTGTTGTTGTGTTTTATTATTATTATGCTTTTTTCACAATTTTTGGGTGTGTAGATGTGTTCTAAAGGTTCAAGTTGAGTTTAAACAATAATATTAAAAAAATGGAGACCGATTATCATTATTTATAGCTATACAAAAACTTTTAATAGCTTTACAGCTATTATTTCACTAGCTAACCTTACTGGTTAAAATACAAAGTGATCTTCGACACAGTGACCGAAAGGGTTAATAGGGAACTTTAATTAACTTCCAGCCTTGAGGGATGGAACTGACCGACTAACACGTTGTGAATAGAAATTTGGATATAAAAACACGTGTTCAAAATTGATCCGAATTTAACTTGAAAAAACAAAAAAGTCGAGCAAATTGATGTGTCTGTACCGACGAAAAATCCGGTTCAAATTTGAACATGTGTATCATTTTTTTTTCTATTTATGGTCAAACTCTTTCGACCCTTTAAACACTTGTCACGTGATGTTCACTCACTCGGTCAGTGTTATTATTGTCAACGTCTTTTTTTTTCCTTGTGTGTTTTTTTAAGCGGTCACCGGAACCAGGAAAAACATTTGGTTGATGACAAAAAAAAAGAGTTAAAGATAGTAGTAAGCGTGGAATATGGCCTGATTTTATTTGCAGGTCAGTTCGTCTCAGTTAGTACTATAAAGAGAAGTGTGACGTCATTGCAAGTAAACTCGGTTCTTGGATGTTTTCTTTTGAAGCGTTCATTACTTTTGTTATTGTCCATTATATATTCTTTGAATGTCACCTTTGCGTGTCATATTAGAATTTCAATTCAGTTTTGCAAGACAATGTTTTTTGCAATGCATGGTTTCATAAAAATAGAAACAGGTTTTTTTTTGTGTATGTGTGTGTGTGTGTTTAACGATTTATCTCGCATAACGATTAGTTTCAATAAACACCAATTTGGTAAGATAATCCCGTTTTTATGGGACTGTCACTGAAATTAGCTTTTATATCCCGTTTTACCACAAAAGTGTTTCTATTTTATTCCAATTCTCCCTTCCCCCCTCCAAAAAAAAAAAAAAAACAGTACAGTTTTCTACGTATGAAACGTTGTAATAAAATTACAAGAATTCAAAACGATAAGCTGATTTTTCTACGTGCTAAATTCGTGTTTTTTCGTTTATTCTTCAGGTAAACCCGTTACCGTACTTGTGGGTTAGTTGCCCTTCTCGTTGGGGACACTGGTGGTTGACCATTTGCTATTACTTGACATGTTGTTAATTGCTTTGTGTAGGCTTTATATTAGCTTCACTAGTGAGTTTGTGAGTGAGTGAGCCGGGAATTGAACGTATACTGCCATCTACAGTGGATTGAAAATATACTGTGTAGTATAGTCCAATGTACCAAAAAAACGCATACAACGAGACCGCATAAAAAATCTTTCGAATAAATTAATACGCGCATATAAAAATAAAGCAGAAATTAAAAGTGGGATTACTTCAAAACTCGTATAATAAACTATGGGTATATGAAAGTAGACCATATAAAGAGTATGCTTAAAATTTATTTTAATGTACTCGTTTATTATCTTCACCTAACTTAAAATGAATTTTTTACATGAGTAAAAATCCTAGTTTAAGTCAGTTAAAAAAAATTAGAAAACCTAACCTAATCAATAAAAACAGCTAACCCTTATGGTACCATTTTTTGATTTCATTAAATATTTACATAACACATTTGTACTGTATTTCGTACTTTATAATAAACTACAAACCATACTTGGTAATATTAACAGAACGTTGTTGATGGGTACCATTGATAGACATAACATGGCACAGATGGGGTGACTTCTGAATCATTATGTACAGCAGTTAATTCGATTAAATTTCATAATTATAATAAAAGTTTATTAAAGGTTTTTATGTAAACGATTAAAAAACAGTTTTATATTGACCACTAAATACAGTAGCGGATTGTCCGAAGTCCTTAATTACTTAAATCGTTTAATTAGTTTTGAAATGAGTGTAATGCTCTCAAAGTTGTGTTTGTTTGATTATCGTTGACTTTAGAAAGAAAAAAATCATCCATTTTTAATTGTTATGTTTTATCTATAAAATAATAATAATAATAAAGATAACATTGAAAGAAAGAAAGCATGAATGAAAATAGTAACTGTGAGAGACGGAAGTCTTTACGAGAAAAAATTACCAGGATACAAAAATAGCAAACCGGAAACAACGCGGATTGAGCCTTTTTTTATTATGATGATGATTCTTTACGCCATCTTGTTTTTTTGGTTGTTATGAAACTTTTTCTTCATCTCCCGGATGTTGCTCTTAATGATGAACTTGTAAGATTCACTGTTGATTCTCTAGGTTAAGTTGATATTTTTGTCAACATTTGTCGATTGGTAATGTTTTTCTGCCTTATGATTGGTCGAATTTTTTTGGTTTTTTTTTATTGGCGAAAAAGTTTATATTTATTTTTTAAATTAATATATACTTTATGAAATTTCTGATTATCATATAAATAGTCAATTAATTAAATTTTAGATTTATACAACAGTTATAATTATAAATTTATATCAAATAGACAAATGAAACCAGTTTTTTAGCCGGATTTTGTTTATTTAGTAATCTTAGTGACTAATGTTTGTGTCAAAAAAAATTCGGTTTATATTTGAACATCCATATTATTTAATGATTTATAAGTTGAAATTTGTTTGGTGAAGAACAAACTCGAGCGCCTCCAATATCTTCGGGTTAATTTGTTTAACTAATTTAACCACCTCTTTTGAATTAAAATATAAAAATCATTCAAGGGAAATAATTTTTAAAATACATTTTTTTACTGAAATATAAACTACATAATTAATAATCCGATTTATTTAAATACATTTAAAACAATAATTTTTAGTTTACGTATAGTAATGTGTGCAAAGTTTGTCTTTTGTGAAGAACAAAATCGAAAGGCTCTCTGGGTCCTACTAATTTGAGCATTTGTAATACATATTTAGTAGTTAAAACAATAATTTTACTAAAAAAATATATACGTAATTAATAAGTCTATTTTTGCATTCATAGAATTTCGTCGTAATTCACGTGTAGTAATGTTGGTGTTTGGGAAGAAGAACAAAATCGAAAGGCTTCAATATCTCTATGTCCATTTCCCCCTCGTAAGGACTGTCATTCTCGTCCATTACATAAAAGCAATGGTGGATGACGTGGCGGATATACTGTGTTCCACGAGCCTGCAGCTAAAAAACAAAAAAAAATAAATAACCAAGGGTGGAGATGCGGAAGTGTCTTCCATCGTAAAGATGGTGGAAGATGAGTCACAAGAAGAAAAAGAGAAAAAAACACGACAGAACAATGGTAAAAGAAACAGGTTCTGGCCACGCTATTGGTCGTTCACTCTACCAGGGGGTGGTACTAGAGTTTCTCCAATTTTTTTTTATATATATATTTTTTGCCTCCCACGTTCTAAACTTCTAACATCCGGTTCTGAGGTCAACTCTTAAGATCGGGGCATTCGGTCACGGCGCTCACGGTGCCAGTATTACTATTGACAGCCATTTTGTTTTCCTCCTTTTTCTTCTTCTTCTTCTTCATCTTAAGATCCGTCTCACTGACCCTGACCTTGCCTACAGGTTTCACCAAGCGCAGAAAGTCGCCATCATTTATCATCATCATCATTTGGTGGGCTTTCTAATATTTTTATTTTACCCCATCTACCTACCCCCAACTTTTGTTTTTTATATTACTTCCTCACGTTCACTCTTGTTATTGTTTGTTTGCTGTATAACGTAGGGTGGAGTCTCTTTTTTTTTAAACTGAGGGTGAATACAAAAATGTCTGTCCGGGTTCGTTTTGCGGAAGTAAGAGTGTGTAAAAAGGTGAGGAATGTGAGGGTTTTGTTGTTGTTTTGGATTCTTTTTTGTGTGTGTTTTCACATCTTTTGTACAAGGTGCGCAAGAAAAAAAATTGTGTTTGTAAGCAGATATGATGAATACAAAAGGAGTCCTAGGAATATGTTACTTTAGAATTTTAAAAAAAAAATATTTGATTTATTAACATTTGAAATATGTACTTTTTTATATTTATTTATTTATTTATTGTTTTTTTTTTAAATATATATATACAGTATATAGATTTATATTTTTAATGTTACAGTATTTAATATTTAAAATTTTTCCCGTTTCATTTTTCTATTGTGCAAATGACATTTAAAATATTTTTCAGTTAACGTTCAAATTAGAGGAAGTTTTCGATTCATGCGATTGTTACACCAATCTTGTATATTAAAAATTTCACGAAGAAGCAAAATTTCTGTGTACGCTACGGCACAGAATTTCGTAATATAGTAAAATCCGGTTATTATAATCACGGATAATGTCATCAGTTTGTTATCATAATTCGTCGGTCCCAACACATTATTAGTGTTTTATTTTCTATTGTTTAATGTTATCAGCCGGTTATTGTTATCAAAAAGTACTAGTTCCAAAGTGATCACAATAAACCGGATTCCACTGTACCTATATTTCTTGCCTGCGAGGTACGAGCACGTGAGAAGATTTGTCTTTTCGCATAACGACAATATTACATGCACGGAACTCGCATAAATTGAGGACCTTGTATTATATTACCATAATATTTTGCATAAAACACTTAAAATGAGCCCCAGCCAACTTATGTAATACTTCAACGTTCATCGAACGTACATAGGTTTTATGGATTTTTTATTGTTTGATAATTAGTACACTTAACCCTTTGAAGGACCGTCACGTGATCTAAAAATATTCTCAGGAAACGAGGGGTATTATTTTTTTTTTCAGTATGAACTTTATAGACAATCCCAGGCGTATCAATATCTTTTTCACTTGTTCGACCTCTGCTGCTTTAATGCGGAAGTTTCCAAAACGGGAACCCATTGTATAATCTATCTATATACACTTGATGGTGGTAAAGAGCAAGTGCATTGGGATCTCCCCTGTCTCTAACGAGCCATCGAGTTACTATACGGAAGATGTTGCCTCAGGTACCAAAAGAGCTTTTCTTTGAAGAGAGGGGGGTTCGACAAATGAAAAGGAAACCCCTTTTGTCCCCGCGAATTTTTCTCCCAGGGGAGACACAATGCTAACGTCCACAACCCATCTTGAGGGGCTCAAGGGGTGTGAGAAAAAGGGGTTTATTTTTAAAAGGGGAAAAAGAAAACCCGGAAGATTCAACTTCATCGCAGTTTCCTCTTTTATTTACTGTTCTTTTATTATCCGAAATTAGATAGCCAAAGTGTAAACTACGAGGATGAGAAAGATAAAAGGGGTACGTACATCTTTCTCTTGTACGCAGGGGGTCATTTTATTTTTTAAAGTTGTCTTTTGTGTGTTAAGTTTTTATAAGAAGGGGGGAGGGGAGTCTTTGAGTGGGGTTTTTGTGTTGTTGCAGTTATCATAAAGTGGTTTATTAAAAATAGAATGGTTTGACAAGGAAGTTAAATTTAGATTTATTATATATGTATAGATATATATCATGTTTTATGTTTATTATACAGTATATATAGATATATATATATATATATAAATATGATTTTTTACAATTTAGGTATTCAATAAATTTCGTGTGGTTTCGTTAAAGTTACCGCAACATTCGTGCAACTAAAATCGCAGGAATTTAATTGGTCAATTCATTTTTTATTTAGATGTACAGTGGAATCCCAGTTATTATAATTATGTATAATGTTATCAATCGGCTATTGTTATCATTATCAGTCGGATCCAACACACTGTTTTAATGTTTTATTTTCATCGTTTATTGTTATCAGCCGGCTATTGTTATCAAAAAAGCACAAGTTCAAAAGTGATAACAATAACCGGGGTCTACTGTATAATATTCGATATTTCAGCATATCCGATCTTTGACATTGTCAAACTATTTTGAGCATATTTTTATAGACGATTCAACGTTTCACAAGCCTCTCATTCAAGGGCTTCTTTCGTGGACATTAGGAGTGATACAGATGATGCAACAGTTTAAACATACTTTTGACTCCCAAAATGTATCCAAATTTTTAATCAGTCTTTCAATCAATCTAACTCAAATTTAAGTGTGAAAGAAGTCCCTAAATGAGTATCGAAATGTTGATGTGTATGTTAAAACCTATTAATAATCAATAAGCTAAAAAACAAAATGCGAAACGTTGGTTGGAAATTTGTTCGAAATCTACCCGGTCAATGAGTAAACAATTTAAATAAAAATCAAAACAAAAAACACGTTCATCAGGGTAGGGAATGTGGCTATTGAATTTTGTTTTATTTTTTGTTCACTTTTCTTTCGAGAAAACATAACAACCATTTAAAGATGGAGATAGCTTCACGGTTGCGTGGGTGGCACCTGAACGAATGACCTGCCGAGGAGACATGTTCTACCTGTTTCTTTTGCAGTGGGGGTGTGCGACACTTTTCGAAGGTCATGTCGAGAAAAAAAAATGGTTTCACTTCCTCGTGTATAATATATCAAGAGTTAAAAATAAAAACTAAAGCATCTCCAAAATTATTGTTTTACTAGTCGGATGGTGTTTTTGTCATTGTAAAGTTGTTTCAACTTTGTTTATTGCTGTGTTTAAAAACTGTGTGTTGATAGTGTAGTAAATAAATAAATAAATAAAGGGATGCGTGTTTATGAGAAAATATTTGGTTTAATTAATGTAATTTACTGCTAATTATATAAATTGAATTCATTGAAATGTGAATTAAGGGTGAGTCATAAATCACGCACCATAGGATATTGATGCGTGAAATTGAGATTTGATGTTCAATTTAATTAAGGGATATTTTTATTTTATTACATTACATTTCATTTAATATCGCATTATTTTATCATCACTCGGCGTATTATTTGAATGATTTTGTTGATTATTTTTAACAAATCGAATAGACTGCGTGTGGAGTATGCTGCATGATTTTTGGGTCGCTAAACATTAATTTATTTTAATAATTTATAAAAGTTATTGATTCAGTTAATATAGTAAAACTCACTTTAAAATTAAAGTAAATTAGCAAAATAAAAGTAAATCAATAGAATTAAAAATTAACAAGCCATATATTTATTATCAAAAATTATATAACGGAAAGCGTACCATAAATTGCCGATCATAACTTTTTTTTGATAGAATTTAAAATGTCGTTACATTCAAAAATCATAATAATTTATTTCACAAACAAAAAATAATAATAACACACTTGTGTAATTCAATCTAAAATCACATGTATACAGTTAACTATACAATTCAGAGAATACTAATTAAACCATTTTCATGTTGTAACAATAGAATTAAAAAAAGTAAATGAAAATGAAAATCAAATTTAATGCTGCATGATTTCCTACGAATAACATTACTTTCTCCATTGGCTTGAAATTTTTCTTTTCATTTGAATGTTTTCACAAAGACTTTTTGCTGTAGAACAATTTTTCTTGAGGCTACTTGGTACAGTATAATATACACTAGTAACATTGACTAGTGTGCCAAGGTTACTTTCGGTCGTTGAACTTGGGTCCTTTTGGCGGCCATGATGAAAAAGCAAGAATCCCGGGGAAAAGGGTCTTGTCTTTTAGAGAGAGACAACCTGTTCAAGGAAGAGGGGGGGTGAAAATGGCTGGGAAAAAACGAAAGGCGGCGTTGTTGTTGTTGTTATTATTATGTATAACTTTGTCGGTTTAGATCTGAACATAACGTTCTTGTAATAATATATCTACAGGACTGTAGTGGTACGGTACTTTTAAGTTGTATATACAGTAGTATATATACTTTAGATATAAACAGGTGTATCTGTAGAGCCTACTGTACATATATAGTTTCGTTATCCATATAATCTGCAGAGATTCGGTTGCAAACAAAGATTGCGTGCTTGGCTATTACTATATATAATTGCTCAGTTGTTATGTGAAACTTTCTTTTGTATCGTAGCAGATGGGCGAATTAAATTGGGAAAGGAAGAGGGGGATAATAATATTAAAAAAAAGAATTTCGATAGTAATGACACTTTATAGTTATTCCAGGTGTGGTTTAACGATTAAGTTCCTGCAGTGGGTGTTCTTAAGTTCCTGTTGTAATTTTTACATACTGCATGTGTGTGAAAGTTTGAAAAGAAAAGTGATACAAGTGAAAGTCTTAAATAGATGGGATAAAAGAGATATTTCAATCGTATTATTTTCTTTATAATAAGATAAGATACAAGATAAAGGAAACGTGTTGATGGTAAAATTGACTCTTACAGAAACAGTTGATATAACATTTATTTAAATCTCTCAGATGAGTGTTATCTATATAGTGAGTGTGTGTGTGTAAAATTATATTTTAATTGGAATCTAGAATATTTATAAATCATGCACATTTACAAATATTTAATGAGTTTAAATGTATATTTTTCACTCCAATTGGTAATCAAAATACGTATCGGCAACAATAAAAATGTGAATAAACATACATTCGACATACAGTTTAATATTAAATGTAATTATTAATTACGAGAAATAGATGAATTTTTATCTAAATGTCACATAAAATCGAATATAATATACTATAATAGTACAGTGGAATCTGGTTATTATCACTGTTAATATTATAAATCGCCTATTGTAATCAATAATAAGTTCAAATAAACTTTTCGTTTTGAACTTGTTTCGAAGTGGATTTCACCATTTTCACCTCATCTTCAGCTGTTTCAATTTTTGATATTTTGTTTTCCATTAAAAAAAAATCAAACTAAATCAAAATATTTTATTATATTTCATCAAAACTACAAATTTCACAACGTTACATTACACTGCGTTTACTTTTGCTGAAAATGAGGTTGACCTCGAAACATGTACAGTTAAATGTCAGAGTTGTGAATTCAAGATATTTGAACAGTGAGACAATAATATTCAACGTACAATATTATGAATGCCAATTAAATGTTTTAAAACCACAAGTTGTATACGTTTTGCAAAAAAAAAAAATTATAAATATATTGTGATAGTTTTTAATGATAAAATCCTTTATGTGTTCATGTTTACTCAATGTTATGTTTTTCTATTTTTCTCATTATAGCTTTTGTCACAGTTTATTTGTCTCATCAGAGACAATAATAAAATAAATAAAAAAATAAGTTTATTTTTATTTTTATTTTTATTTTTATTTAATCCGGTCTAACGACCAATAGTACTAGGTACAAACAAATAAAACAATGTTATTCCAAATTATGAAAT